>VYZX01012703.1:590836-651504 GCA_013401335.1 Brachypteracias leptosomus
CCCCTAAAACGCCTCAAGGTATGGGACTGGCGCGCGAGAGGCTGGCTGTAACTCTGTCCTCGCTGATCAAAAATAGGAATTTAAATAAGTAACGACGATAAATCCTTCCCCGTGTCTGTAACCTGCCAAAAGCCCCTTCCCAACCCCGCTGAACTCGGAGTTGGCCATAGAAGCGACATCACAAAATTCCACACATACAAAGAGCCGGAGCCCCCCACCCCCCGCCAATGCTACCGCCCCCTGAAAATCTGTATAAATTTTCCTTTGCATCTCCAAAACCTACTTGCTTCAATACAAAGCAGCTCCAGGCAAAAGAATATTAACATATTTACGAAGATTACTGGATGATCTGAGCAGTCTAGACAGACAAAACGTTTCTCTGCATTGTATGTGCTTCTCCTCCTGAATCTCTCTCCAGGTTTTATGATTTCATTTGTTCAGGATAATCAGCACTTGAAAAAAGTAACAAATACAAATTAAAACCTGCTACACTTCAGCTCTTCAAAGAGTACTCTAAAAGAAAATTAAATTGACCAATAAATAAATGCTCTCGCAATGAGGCCAAGTTTTAAATTCTGACCAACATCAATTTGATAGTAAAAATACAGACCAGGCGAGTTTTCCAAGTCCGGATTATTGCACTAAAGGACTTTTCCATTTTAAACAGTTAAAAGGAAGAAAAACCCCTCAGGCTGCTAAAATTTTTGCCTACTTTGCAAGTCTAAAGAAAGAAAAGGTTCACTTGGCCCTCAGCGTAATCCCCGTAGGACAGCTGCAATCCTGAACAGCTATCTATAGTGTTATTAATCTGCTCCCTTCTATATGTTCACATACTGTCCTCATCACCATGGCACCTAAACATCTATGTAGAAATGCACAAAGCAAAGCTATGGTCCCTTTTTACTAAATTAATGGCAATTCCTTTATGCCACCCATCCCATCGCAGCTTAGGATAGTGTAGTGGATAAAAAAATAAGAAGTGCAAAGTGGCAATAAAAGGAGAAACCAGCACAACTTTCTCCAGCTGGATGCAGCCACCTGGGTTTTGATCTGAGGCCTCCATGGTGGTTAATCCAGCCCAGAGCAGAGTTGGATTAACTTTCAATTTCAAAATCTTGCCACTGCAGAAGGGGCAGGTTTTAGCTCAGAAGAAATACAGGCAGCTCAGTAAGGATGAAGATATTCTTTTAAGTAAGAAGTCTCCACCCCCACTTCGTCCTGTGCGGCTGGATCCGTACCTCTTCATCATCATTTTTTTTGCTATGTGTTTAATCTAAGGGACTTCAGTCTCACCAGCCTGTCGCTTCTCAGGACCAGGGTCCCACTGCTTCTGGCTGAAAAGTAAATCCACGCCTTGTGCAGGATGCAAAGGAGAGAGGAGGAGAGGATCACAAATAATTTTGCCTAAAATCTGCATACGGAATAGTGAGATCTTTATAAATTTTCCCCATTTTACAAGGTGTAAGTGCTTAAAAATGCTTCATTAAAACGTATGTTCTTTTGAAATATTTATTTTCCTTTTAATTACATGTGAATTAGCTGGAAGAAGCTGTAGGGAAGCCCTCTTACTGACTTAAGCCTTCTCAGCAGTTTGTTAAATTCTAGCCTCAAATCCCTTGAGGGAATAGTGGATTCAAAGCAGCTTTTAATCATACTATAAGGAGGGTGAAGTAGTATGTAAGTAGGTCATAGAGAAAGCATTACAAGTGCATAGGTTATTGCTTTAACAACTACAGTGTAACACACTTTTCAAAGCACATTTGCTTTTGCCATTTAAAAGTTAGAGGCAGGAACAGGGTCAAATGCAAAAAGAAACCCTCTTTATAAAAGATACTGAGATATGACTCAAGGAGAGCTTTGCATTCAAATAATTTGGTTCTCGAACATAAATTATGTAGTGTCTACATATGAATTAACTCATGAATGCAGAAGGTAAGTGGTGAAAATCAAAAACCAAAACCCTGAACATTTCACACACTGTTACAGGCTCAGCTCTCATTTGTAATGTTAACCCCAGTTTCTTGACTGACACATGTACAAAATAGCAACTTTTATTAAAAATGAAGGAAAAAATGGAAGCTTTGGCTCGTTACTACAGTACAGAGGGAAATGGGGAGGGGGAATGGTAAATGAAGCTGCATTAATTTTCACAGCATAAAACAGACAATAGATCTAAACACTGGCTTAGAGGAGCTGCATTATTGCTGCGCTATTGCTGCCCACTGATATTAAGCTTTTTCAGCTGGTGGAGCATATGGCAGTTTTGAGGAAGGAACCTGGAATTTGGAATCAGCAATTCTTGGTCTTTAATCCTATTCTAGCTACAAATGTCGCCTCCTATCCATCTTCCCCTCGTTTCAGAGGCCCAGATCCTGCTTGCCCCTGCAGTCGTGTCATTTGGTCTTTGTGCCTCGGTTTCTCCACACCTCTAAGTAGGGCAGATTCAGTAATTCCACCTCATGTTTGCAGATTAGTCACCATTCCAGCAGCTTTTCAACCACAGGGCTATATGTAATTTCTCCAAACAACTCAACCTTTAAAAACTGATCACCTCTTCGGAGAAAAAATAAAAATCCCCCAAACAACAAATCCAGAAGAAATTCAGCTGGAGAAAGGCAGGGGCTGAGCAGTGGGTTGCACTGTATGAGCTCACTCTGACATCACTGCCCGTGGCTTTCATTCAGTGAATGACAGAGAGAGCAGACACCACCTTCCCTTCCAGATCCTGCAGCCAAATCCAGTGTAGAGCTCACATCACATCCTCTCTCCAGCCCCCCTCCTCACCCTTTCCTTAATTGCCATTCTTTTAATCAACTTGCCCCCCCAGTATTGGGCCAAGGAAACGCTACTGTTGGAAGCACTTCAAGGGAAAGTTTCCGAATGACTTCACTGTCTCCCAAGCCTGCAAGGCAGTATGAAGAGAGTTCAAATCCTCTGCTTTATTCCCCCCTAAGCCAATGAACATGCTCAGGATTCAGCTTATCTCTGGCATCAAAGCAAGTTTCTCACAGAGGTGGCAGAGGCAGAGCTTGGTGAGGACGGTGTAAATTTGGAGCAGGCTCAAATGACTTCAGTGGAATCACTCAGGATCTTCCATTAATGTGAGGAGGGGAAAGAAATCTGGTCCAGAGAGTGTCAGTGAGTGCAAATGAGGTGTTCACTACCCTTCACAAAGACACAACCTTCCAGGGAAATCATGAGCCTGGAGTAGTAGCATGGCTAATAGCTGAAAATAGAGAATTTTGGGTTGTGTTGCAGCATGAGCCTACCTGCCCATAAGGGAGCAAGGAAGCCCATCAGCTTGACTTATTAGCAGACTTCTGAAAGGCGGGGAAGAAGAAAAGAGGAAAAATAAAAGCAAAGCACATGAGCAGAAGTTACACAAAGCATTTGGGAAGAGCTAAAGAAAAGCCATAAGCAATTTTTTAAAAGCCATAAATAACTAAGCAGAAAGAAGTGCATTACTTTGAGTGGCAAAAAGTAATGGCCCCAATTCTGCACTGTTTTACCATTTGTGAAGATTTTGATTATTTGTAACAAATCCACCTTTCTCAGTTAGATCTAACATTAGAATAAAGTTTTGCATTATGAAGCCTTAACCTTTCAGTAAGGACTTGTTATTTAGGAAACCAAACATAGCAGTCTTCCCTTCATCTTATTTTGAGAAATAAAACAATTTGCATATAACCAAGACTTCTTCTTAAAATAAATTAAATTATTGGTTAATCAATGGACTTTAAATATTGAAACCTTAGCTGCTTGTGAGGCTCCCCCCCCACCTTCTGTAGGCTAATCAGTAATTTTCAGAAATAAACGTCATTTAAAATTAGCCCTGTAAAAAGGTACCTCAAATTAAGCATTTCTAGAGCTTTCACTTGAAGCGCATTGATATTATGTAAACTTGGTTGCTATAGTAAAACTTCCCACTCACTTTTTTTTTTTATTTCTTCCTATTTTATCCCACTGAAGCAGTGATTTCATCCTGCTGGGGGTATAAGGCCTTTGTTCCATTTTGTGGGTAATAACTCAATCTTTCCAAAAACTATTAGGCAAGATTTTATGGCACAAGGTAGATGTGACATGTGATGGAGGGCTTTTAGGAAAAGGCCTTTAATTTGGACAAAAACCCTACTCTGTTACTAGCATGCAAATACTCAATAGTCAATCATGACCCTCAGCTCCAGCCCTGCATAGGGCTAGTGCTGAGCAGGACCCGGCCAGCACCATCTGCTCCAGTTGGGCTATCCAGGACTCTCAGCACTGCATTTAGCAAATACTAAAGTAGTAACAAGTAAATATTTGCAAAACCAAGTCTTAGCATCCTGTTATTTATTTATGGTCCCATTGAAGAGCATCACTATTGATCTGTAGGTGTTGCCTTTGCGTAGTGCCTTGTACATATAGACACAAGACCAAGGCTGTTGTCAATCCCATCCTATCTCAACTTAACAACAGGCATTGACTTTTTCTTCCTTTTTTCCTCTTTTATTTCTTTTGTATTTTTTTTCCTATTTTTTATGAACTACCTTGTCTTCTTACCTGCTGACTGATTCCATCAACTGCCACTACCCAACAAGGAAGGAAACTGGGGTACTGCATGTACTGGGCACACCTGATTTCCTACTAGACAGCAGGTGTGTTATTTATGGTTAAAAAAAGGCACCTTTCCAAACAACCCTAGAAGAGGGGACTCAATATTGTTGAATTTGGCTATTATATTATCTTCACATGAAAAAATATAATCTTGTATTACTTAGGATAGGAAGAATCACACATCTGATGTTCTTGTCTGTGTTGCTCCAGCCTCACAATGTTCAAGAGCCCCACTACGCCTTCACAGGGCAGGGTAAAAGTCCTACCATAACAAAAAAAACATCCAAACCCACAGGAACAACTATTAGGAGACACAAAAACCTCCCCCATTTTATATAATTTGAGATTTCTGAAGATTTTTGCCCAGCTAAGGAGGCTGGTTATTGGGAGAGATGCAGGATCAGGAAAGCAGATGGTGAGGATGGGCTGAACACAGCAAAAGGATGGATGAGGAGGCAACGCTGGAAGGCAGCTTCAACTCCAAAGGCAACGGGCAAAAGCAAGCGTGAAGTTCTAACAAGGCATCAGCAAGGCAAGAGGTTGGGTAAGGAACATCAAAAGAGACAGGAAGCCAAAAGTACTTATTTTTTTAAATACTGTAAAGAAATCTGAAGGGTTTATTACCATAACTGTATTAACCTACTGCACTCCACTTCTAACAGTAAGATCTTCATAAGGTTAACCTCCATCTTCCCTTCTCATTCACTTCTACCATGTGTTTTTCTTTACTGCAAATCATTGGATCTTATCTTACACTCAAATTGTACCATCTTTAAGGTAGTAAATGTCACAGGGTTTGGGGTTTTTTACATTTGTTTGTAAAAGTGCCCAGCGTACATCTTGGTCCTTAAAAATAACAATCACCCTGATCACATGTAAAGTAACTGTCCGTCTTTGACAGAATCCATTAAACCTCAGACATGAAGGATGGAAAGAAAAGGCTGCAGTAACTGTAAGGGATTCAGACGTGCCTGGGTTCCCCCCACATTCTCCCTAAATGAATAGTGTAAGAATTGCCACATTGGTCAGATCAAAAGTCCACCTAGTCCATGGCCCTGCCTCTGATAATGGCTTGTAATGGATGCAAAGAGAAAGAGCATGAGTATGGCAAGTGCATCATGGTCCTTCCCACCCTCCTGCAGCAGGTGGCTGAGGGACTTCCTAGAGTTAAGGATTGCATCTGAATGAAGATGTTCAACAGGCTCAAAACTGCTGATTCAATTTTCCCCAAAATTCTCTCTCAAAAAGAAACACTGATGAAGTCATATGTTTATTATTCCCAGAGCTGCCTGTTAAACAGGCTGTTCTTAGCAATTTCAGAGGTTTGGGGCTCAGTACAACAAACAGGAACACTGGCTTTCTTTTCTAAAGCAAAACATTAAACCCAACTTAGTGTTCAACACAAATGCTTCACTTCAGTAAAGTCACAATAACTGGTCTGCAACTTTTAATAAAAAAACACAACCCACTGATAACACAATTTTGTAAGGGAAAAATGCTGAAACCAAGAGGTTCCTAGGGCAGGCATCTAGTTTGGCATCCTTTTGTGAGAAAGGCTCTTTAGGAAAAATTTTGATCGCTTTGGATTGCTATATTTGGGGGTGGGGGTTAACTGAGTTAAATGTATGTTCATCAGCCGTGCACAGACAAATCTCCATATGATTCATTGGAGCAGCACTGCAGAACACCTGGTGTTGCCGATGCAGTTCTGTTAGTGTTTTGTTATTTTTAAAGGGGGTTATATAACTCTCATTAAAATTAAATGTGGGCTGAAATGATGCAGGCAAATTCTCAAGCTTTAGAGTGAGCTTCTTCCTCTCAGTTTAGCTGAAAATAGATCATTTTTAGGCAGAAAAGAAGGAAAATGAAACCAAGAGGTTGTTACAGTTGAAAATCAAGTCTCTAAGAACTTAAGTTTTCTGATAATTCACTGTTTCCTTTCTAGAAGGCCTCAGTTCTTCAGATACTGACCTGCAGCTTCCAGGGAGAGCAGGTGCAGGATTTGAATCTTAAATTCACTCCATAGCACAGCTATCGTATCATCCACAGCTATCTACACTTGCAAGGTTCAATTTCCAGATGATCTACATTCAGGTGCCCTTGCTTTTCTCTTCACTCCTCTATTTGTCTAAAAGGGACAGTAAATTCCCATATCCTCTCTCTGATTTCATGTCATTTTTCCCCCCTCCAACCGTCTGCTCTATCTTCCTCATGGTGACAGACTGTTGTCTGGCATCCTCAAAGGCTGTTCTGGAAGATGACCTGCTGATTTGCTGCCATGGGAACTCCAGAATGAGGACAGCATTTACCCCTCACACACCAGAGGGCACAAGCAACAGTTCTCCATGCCACCCCACCCCAGTAAAAGTTTGCCCTACTCTATTTCCAAAGCCTTGCAGAGACATCAGAAGGATGTGCCTTAAATAACAAGAGTGCTGCAGCCTCTCCAGCGTCCAACAACAGCCACCGCTGAATTATTCGGAAGAAGGTGAAAAAGTCTAATAGCCCATGTGAGCATGCAAATTGCTTTTCAAAACTCGTGGAGAAAAAGCTTAGGCAGCAAAGCATGAGACTCAAGAAAAACCCTCTCTAATGTAATGGCAGAAAGCATTATCTCTGCATAAGTGCCATACTGAAAACTTCCCAAGCAATTTTATTGGTAACCCTATTCCTTTGAATCAGAGAGAGTTCACTTAAAATTAGGCTATTCTACCTGAATAAAGGACACAGGTAACACATCAACCACTCAGTATGCTACATAGCAAGTAATTCTGTTCTCCACCCTCAAACACAATTTTGGGTGTTTTAATTGAAATAGAAGGATGAGTTTTACTTGACTGCATTTTGCAGGGCACCTCATGATCCAGACTGTGTTAGTCCTGTCAGTGCATGGCAGGTTTACAGCCCTACAATACTTTCCTACAAGCACCAACTCATAAGAGTCTAATCTGGTAATGGGGACTTAATGCATAATATAATTTCACGAACCACCTAGAAACGAGCGCAAATCTGGGAGTCAATGTTTTCCAGAAATTTCAATTTAGCCATTAGTTCAGAAACCTTGATGATGGATCTGTCTGATATTAGCCCACGAAATGGTGACTGATTCTCAGAGGCTATCAGATAAAGTTGTGTGTGGGAACAGCTAACATCCTTTTTACATCCTGCTCAAGCTTATTACTAGTTATGTCATCTCGCTCTCAAGACTGGAGTGAGAGATGAGAAAATTAGGGTCCAGATCAAGATTTACATAAAAGTTGGAAAAATTCTTGCCCCTTTCCATCCAATAAAGATAGTTAACCTTCAGTGCATCATTAACTTGCCAAGAACAGTATTAAAGCGACTTTAATTGAGACATTTACTTTCGCTGGAGGGTGAAATAACACAAAAGCAAAACAAACGTAAGAAAAAAAAAACAAAAAAGCTTTTTGCCATGGCAAGAGTGTTAGAGGGGGTGGGAAAAAAAAATAATCCCGTTTTTATTTCCTCTGTGAGGATGCCAGCAGTCCTGTTTCATAAACTCCAGTGATTCATCACCATCCCAGGCAGCCAATCATTCGGCAGGTCAAGTAGAAATGGGCTGTAGAGCCAGCAACTCCTGCTGCCCCGATAATGCATGTCATCCCAGGCATGGCGACAAGCTTTCTCAACAGCTGCCATTTTCAGTTACCTTCTCCATGGCTGACATACAAGTAAATGTGTTGGAAGCAGTAAAACAGTCATAGGCAAGCCGTTGCAAAGATAAATAGCACCTGCACGTGATAATCTCTAATGTCATTAGAGAGGAAAGAAGGATGTGTTTCGAAACAGAATTTCTTTCTTCTGAAAGCATCGCTTGACTTTGGGGGGTTTGTGTGAGTGTGTGACTGAGAGGAGGTTTTTTGTGTTTGGGGTTTTTTTTTTCCCCTTGAATAAACATCCAGACATTCATCTTGATTATAGCCATAATAGGTATAACTAGGGGGAAAGGGGTAGAAAAACAACCAAAACACCCAGTATTAAAGAAAAAAAAATCTTGCATTGTGAGAAAGATTTTGTATAGCTAGATTTTCCTTGAACTCAGAAACTCTCACTTTAAGAAACACCCTTGCTCTAATTAAGGGAAAAGAATTTTCTTCAGTTGTTTCTTTTCAGCCTTTATTGCTTATCATCTAACTTTAATTTCATGAGCTACTTGTTCAGTAACTGTCCTCTGAATTATATGCAGTTGAGTATTTTTTTGCAGATGGAAACTGAGTGGAAGTTTGAGGACACAAGACTATAGAAAGAAAAACCTCAATGAGAAAATGTTTCAACTTATATGCACATGTACGTGTGCACATATGTACACAGATGTATACCTTCATATTAGATACAGAGCATGTGCAATTTATGTACATATACCATGTAAAGATCCTGTACCTGCACACAAATGGTAAAAAAATAAATAAAAATAAAATAACTGTTCCAAATAACAGTGCTGGAACAAGATTTCAAATGCATAAGATTATCCATATTAATTTATGGTAATCTACAAATGAATGCTGTAGAGACAGTACAGGTTATTCAAAATGGTACTTGCATTTAATGAGAAAATTCCACAAAATATCTTCAAGACAGATCTAGTTGCATCTTCTAATACCCTCTGAATTAATATAATGCAAAACACAAAGTACAAGCTATGTTTCCCTTTTGGAACAACTGGCTCTTGAAATGCCAAAGGAAAGCCAAGCTTTTCTCTCCACACAAAGTCCTCTTAGACATCTTGCTTTCAGATTTCATCAACTTAGGTGTTTTCAGGGCTGTAAGCAGTGAACTTTCCATCAGCAGCATCTTCAGCTAATTAACCCTCCTGATTATAATAATTAGTATTGATTCACTCTTGAATGACTTCTTAAGTATTCAAGCACAATCTACACTTGCAGTAAAACTTCCAGATATGAATATTAATTGAACGCTCCCCTTTGTTTTTCAGCCCCAGAGGTATAGTTTGCAATCTTATATAGAATCATAGAATCACAAAATATTTTGGGTCGGAAGGGACTTTAAAGGCCATCTAGTCCAACCCCCTGCTATAAGCAGAGACATCTTCAATTAGATCAGATCGCTCAGAGCCCCATCCAACCTGACCTGGAATGTTTCCAGGGACGGAGCATCTACTACCTCTCTGGGCAACCTGGGCCAATGTCTCACCAACCTCATTGTAAAAAATTTATTCCTTAAATCTAGTCTAAATCGCTCTTTTAGTTTAAAGCTATCACCCCTTGTCCTGTCACAACAGGCCCTGCTAAAAAGACTGTCCCCATCTTTCCTATAGGTCCCCTTTAAGTACTGAAAGGCCACAATAAGGTCTCTCCAGAGCCTTCTTTTCTCTAGGCTGAACAACCTCAACTCTCTCAGTCCTTCCTCATAGCAGAGGTGTTCCATCCCTCTGATCATTTTTGTGGCCTCCCTTGGATCCACTCCAACAGGTCCATATCTTTCTCGTGCTGAGGACTTCAGAGCTGGACACAGTACTCCAGTCGACATCTCACCAGAGACCTTTTGATGCAGCCCAGGATGCCATTGGCTTCTGGGCTGCGAGTGCACGATGCCAGCTCACATCCAGCTTTTCATCTATCAGTACCCTCAAGTCCTCTTCTCAGGTTTTGATAACAGAAACACTTCAGTTTTATTCTCATTTAACAAAGAGAATATGAACATGTTGATGTTAGGGATTGTGGTTTATGAATATGAAAAAAATATATAGACTCCAGGCTAATAAATAAATATAATTCACTTCCATTTCCTATGGCAGCATGAAAAGCCAGTTCCCAAGTTAAGACTTATCCTGCTCTTGCTCTGACAGGTAGGACCAAAGACAGTCCTTCTTTTTGACATTACACTTGGTCATTACAAGAACAAATAGCAACTCATGTAGAGTTTGAATTAGCTCTCTTAGAGCTGTTGTGGAAACAGATGTTGCCAAGTTTGACAACTGCAAGGCACCACATTGCTTTGTGAATGGGTGAGATCAGAACAGGTAATGCCAAGGACACCTGTGATTTTCAGCCATGAGATCTCTACACCTATATAGTCTCTCAGAAGCTGACACTTTTGTTAAAGCATGCTAAGAAATGGCTTGTGTTACAGATTTGCTTCACCATCTTTGATGTTAATTGTTATGGCTCAAAAAGCAATATCTCAATAAATACGTACAGAAATATTATTTTTTGCAGGGTTCACACAGAATAATTCAAAAATTAGTCTTTGATCTGAATACAATGTCAGAAAATACCCTTAGAAAAGAACAAAGTAATTGGCAATCCAAGACACACAGCCTGTAGTATATATATTTTATGCAGCATTTTATCTGAAAACATAGAAACTACTGTAAGTTTAGTATCAACTCACCTGTGAGAAGAGCGTTTAGGAAATAGTTTTAGTATTCAATAGTCCTTAAGAGTGGCAGTTGGGTGTGCTGCCCAGGTGCCTGGTGGTGGCTGCTTCAAAAGTGGCATTCACCCTACACTGGGCAATCACTAAAGGGGCATTTCCATGTAACCGAGAGTGAGGGCTTCACTTTATTGCCACTCACAAAGGACAGCAGCTGCTAGAAAGCCCAGGCTGCAGGAGGGTAACTTGATAAAAATTACACACCCCCCCCCCTCCAGTTCTGGCAGAGCAGAGCAGTTGTGAATGAGTTAACATTTGTCTTGAAAGAAGTTCTTCCAAGAAAGTGAATTATAGCACGGTCCCATTATATTAAACACCCTCCTTGTTTTCTTCATGTTTATGCACAACACAGAGCACACAAGTACTACCTGATAATCCATAACCTCTAGGCTTTAGACTATTTTATGCAATATTACTTTTTTTTGTTCACATAAACTCTTTCCTATTGATTTATACCATCTAAGCACACAAGGGAAGGAGATACAACAACAAAAATGTAAACCAGCATAGCAAGTACTCAGAGTCTCCCCATAAAACATTTTTTTTTGTTGAAAATACATGTTTTAGCTCTGATCACTACCAATAAATCTTTAATGTATTCTTTTTTTTAATTAAGGGGTCCAAGAGATCCCTCAACCCATATAAATCATGCACTAGAATCCAGTTTTTAAAAACAACACAAAACCTCTACAATTAATTGATCTTAGCAAAAAATAGAAACCAGCATGAAAATGATTACAATTATTACTAAAAGCAATATATTTACTTCACACGTAAAGTATTTAAAGACTTTAAACAGTTTCAGAACTCCGCAGACTGATGTCAATTCATTTTATTTAAGACAGAAGCTGCTGTCCAAGTAGTAACTCAACATTTTTCAAAAGCTTTGTAACAATTTCTTTTCATAATCCATAAGGTACATGAGCATTTTGCCAAATTCAACCCCCAAATTGTTAACTGTTCTAATGCTAAACTATGGCTGTCTAAACAGAAAGATAATTCATTAAATGTCATATGAATAATTCGTTAGATTTTGGGATAGGAATCATCCAGGTAAATTATTCTGCCTGACCTTAAAAATTCTAACGTATGCTAATAGCTGGATTATAAAAATGGAAAGTAGCATTGGCTCCCACTTCGAGATCTGATTTATCATTTTTATTGCATTTTCATTACCTAAACAAAATTAGAAGCAGTATCTTCAAAACAGCAGTTAAAGTTGATATGATCAGGCATAAAATCAGGCAAGGGCACATTTGGCAACGATGTATTTGCCAGATTGACAGCAGTATTGTAAGCTTTCAGAATCAATAAGTTTTCTCACCACAGTTAAAGGAGAGGTTAGTAATAAATCTCCAACTTAATGCAATAGGCATAATTGTAAGATACAAACCTCCTCCCCTCTGCACTATTACCAGCAGATATCAAATGAAACAACCGTCACAAAATAGGGAATGCACTTCATATTCTATCGTATATACAAAAAGATAAAGGGAAATGAGAAAGGGGCTGAGAAAAGGAAAGGAAAAAAAACCAACCCAAACCACCCCATCGCCAGACATACATTAAGCTAGTTTGACAGCACCATTGTTCAGCTGTCCCATTGTCAGACCAAAAGATGTATTCAATGCTACAATGTCTGCTAGCAAATAAACAAAAGACTACATTTTTCAAAGCGGGGTGCCAATTCTAGCATAATTCTGTGTGTGTGTGCGTGTGTGCGTGTGTCTGCGTGTGTGTGTGTCCCTGAAAAGAGTAGTCGATGCTGGCCCCCCGCTAAAGCTTGGAACATTAGAGAATAGATGTGTAACCCCAAACATAGGAGTATTTAGGTATTTTTAAAACATCTTCGAGTCCTAAAAGACTAGGGAGAGCATTAGGAACTATTTACATAGGCTAAGTGAAAATTAAAGTGGTATTTAGGGCACTAGCTCTAATATGGAGTCTCCCTGAGCTTTTTCCATGCTTATTCCATGCCCAGTGCATAATAATGAAGCAGGCAGAAACATTGCAAAGGAGGTGATAAAAGAAATATCAGCTCTCATTTAGGGAAAAAAAAAATAATTAAAAAACATTCTTATTTTTTTTCCTCCTTGCCCTCCTCGTACATTTGTCGTCATACATGAAATGTGCGATTCTAACTCGTGGAAAAATGCTACTTGCACACAGCAATGCCTGTCTCTTCCTTTAAATAGGGAAACTACTTAATACACAGCACGGTTATAGTTGCAGCGGGCCCAGGCAACTCGAAAGCACGCGTTAAAACAAAGGAGACAACATACCTTAAAAGCAGCTCCTCATTTCTCATAGTAACAGCGGATTTGGGACAGCGCATGCTTTCTGCACCGATATTCTCAACAAAAGCCAGTTCAGAAGTGCGCTCAAACATCAATGCCACAGTAGCTACTCACTAATGGCTACTCTTTCTCCCTTTCTCTCTCTAGTCAGACGCTGAGTGGTGGAGCAAAGGGGCCCCTGCAGATTCACTAAGCAGAAATAATCCTCTCTGACAAGTTATGTTGTCTGGGCATATTTTACATTAATGCACTGTGCTGCCTATAGGGGTCTTGTTTGCGTTCACTCCAGCCTAGCTGGTGTTAGCTCTCTTAATTACCATCCAAAAAAAATTAGCAACATCCCTTCCCCCCCCAAAAGAAAAAAAAAAAAGGGAGAAATATATATCTGTAACTGAAAGAAAAGGGAGTAAAATCTGTGGACGAACGAGGGAAAGCTTTCCTCCTCTGGAAGGATACATGCTTGATATGGATCTTTTGTTTGTCCTGTGAACTCAGTGAATACAGTGGCAAATAGATGCTGTGGTTCATGAGGCTTGTGCACTTTAAGGGAACTGGGTTAGAGGCTCTTTCTGGGGCTCTGGAGTCGCAGCTGGAGCTCTTGCTCTCTCCCTCCTTCCCTTCCCTGTTCAAGGCTGAGTGGCTTTATGGGACCTGCCAGCTCACATCAGAGAGACTGGGGAGTATTAATGCAGGCACCTGGGGATCTTCGAGTTCTCAGTTTTTCTTGGCAATTTTAACCCCTCCAAAACACAACTCAGTTACCAAGTAGCTGAGTTTGCTTTAACCCAGACCCTTACGCTTGGCTTTGGCAGAGTTCTCGCAGACAGGGAAGGGTGTTCCATTATTCAAGGATTTACTCATGTCCCATGGATGAAAGGAACTACAGTGTGACACTGATTGTAGGGGAAACGCCTCTTTGGCCCTACTTGGGAGATTCACTATGTAATTTGTAGAAACAGGTTGTGGTCTTCCCAGTTGCCGAGGCAGTCAGAGGCATTTATTTTCACATCTTGGTTTCAACTTCTGCTGAATAAATCTTTAAACCATGCAGCTACTTTTGAGGCAGAAGGATGGTTGGCTTTTGGGGCTTTGTTATTTTTTTTAATCTACATCAGATACTTGAGTAGGTGCTTATTTAGTAGACTGAAAAAAAGTCAACAAGACCTTGATGTTTTTTTCAGTCAAGGGCCTCTCTGCACCAATGTGGCAGGAAAATGCATCTTAAAAATGACTGTCATTTCCTCGGGTCCTGTTAACATAAGAACATGCAAAACTCAATAAACACAAATCATCCAAAATTGACAACTAGTAAAAAAGCCCAGCTCAAATACACTGAGCTAGAAATAGGTCTGCACCTCAAAACTTGAATTCAAACTTTCACAGATGTCTGGCTCTGTCTGTGGCTGGTCTGAACCTCTTTTCCTATGTTATATGTTACTGCCTTAAAATATACTGCTGCAGTATCCCCATGCAGGGCTACTGCTTCTAATTCTTAACAGAAGTTGGCATTTAGGGGCTTGATCTTTTTGGCAAACTTGAGTTTGGGAAGGAAGGCAAAGAGGGAGCAATCATCAGTATAAATATACTGATGGCAAGATCTTGCCTTTCTGGTAGCAGCTGTAAACTTCTATTAAGGTCATAAATTGTTTGCAGCAGAAATGATCCTTGTGTTCTACACTTCTCGTTGAACACTGTGGGACCTTGGGATTAGTTTCAGTCATTCTGATATAATATCTGTCAAATGACCAAAAGTCAAGTTAAAAACCAAACCTAGGCATAATCTACTTTTAATGACGTAGAGAGAAAGAGCTGAAGACGGTGTTAGAGGGAACATGGCTATCATGAATGACTGCAAGTCAAGAGAAGACAGGTTTCAATTTGCTTCTTTTTTCATCTGCAAAACATGACTGGGATTCTAGTTGCTCTTGTAATAAAAAATAATAAATCATTTTAATGATTAGCAATTCAAACCAATTCCATGTTAAAATGTCATGCTCCAAGGTCAACTGAGACAACATAGCTTGTACTTCATGCTAAAAATATCTGAACAGTCATGGAAGGTGGCCAGGAAAATACTCAACCAACATGACAAATCCCATACCTCCTGCCCCAAATACTAAATACATTACTACCACTTCAGGCATGGCCACCAACACTCCAGATCTCTCCTCCTTCACTGTTCACCTCCAAATTACTGGTGCCCAGCGTAACTCACCGTGACGCCCGGGCTGCTCCAGACCAGTCTCACCCTCGTGAGACTGATGTATGAGACAGAGGAAAATACCAGAGTATGCTACAGAATATACAGCTGAACGGGAAGTGTCAAGCAGTCTGATAAACTGCTACAGTTTCCCAAAAATATGGCAAGGATCAGCATCTTAAGACACTACCAGCTAAGGGAACAAAGCTTTCCTTTCAGGCTGGAGTAGAATGGCTCACACAGAGCCCTTTGGTGGGGAATCAATGAGCTTCTGTTGGGCGGCTCTATGCAGTTGCAAGTTCTTGATCATTTCTGTACTTAGAAAGAAGGCGAAGCAGCAGCAATAGGAAATAAAGTGAAGTATTATGGAAGGACTCATCTACAGCCAGAGGAATAAATAAAGAAAAAGAAAATAAAATCCACAAAGCGATAACACAGGCAGGCAAGAAGAACCTATGCTTTCTATCACACATAATGAAATGTCTGACAGAACATCTGCAGAGGGATCACAGCTGCTGAGGATGAGAGAGAATATCAGTATTATTTTGCAATTGTAAAATGTACTAAGCAGAAGTGCCTTTAAAATAATATGGCTAAAGGGAAGATTAAACCAGAGCACAGGGCTATCTGGCTTCTTTCAAGATGAAAGTCAAGCTTTGGAATTTAAACTCAACATTTAACATGAAATTCGATTGTAGATTCATAACTGATCTGTATATATTGCAGAACGTTTTGCACAAATTACATAAAGTGGAAATGTATTAGTTTCATTGCTCTGTACTTAACGTAAATCCAAGCCTTCTATGTATGGCCCGTGAGTTTGCTGAACTAATTATTTGATGCTGCAAATCCTTGAAAGGCCACAGGAATACCAATCATTTACAGAGGCAAAATGATCAAAACTTCTGTGGCAAACCAGTAACAATGAGTAATTTGCATCAATTAAAAATATGCCTTCTGCTCTCTACTTCAGATTATTCTTCAACCATTCCATTTACTTACAGGATTTAAAAAATATTCAGAAGCCCAAAACACAATGGCATGTTGCTACACTAAACAAGCAATACTACCAGCCAAGCAATGAACTACATCTCATGGCAGAGAAATGGTGTACAAGTGCCCAGGACAACAGTCCAAAAATCATGAGTGCAATCATGAGGGAAACAGAAAGCCTTGATTCATTTTCCCATTTCACCACGTGTCTCCGTGTCAGATCCTATGCGAGCCAATTAACCTCTTGCTCACATCTCCATCTTTAAAATGAAAAAACTCAATAAGCTCCAGACCGGTGTTACAATAATACAGAACACTAAAAGCTATATGAAACAGTGTATTATTGTGAGCTGCACAAATATTTGAAACATGTCTTCTCCTCACAAGGAGACTTGCAGTCTAAGTCTCAGTTATCTGCTGTTCTGTGCAGTTATTTAGGCTCAAATCACATTTGTTTTGTATAGGTGTGAAAAGATACTCTTTAATCTGATAGCAGTTTAATGTTTTAGATGGCTAAATCCCACCTTTGAAGTTGAGCAATTAGTCTAAGCTAGTCATCTAGGGTTTCTCTATTGTCAAGGAGGAGAGATTAGTTATAACTAAAGAGCATTACCATCTCTCTCCATTGACTACAAAGGGATTAGGTCCCTAACTTTTAGATACATATATTACACAGGATGAATTTCACCTACGTGCCTAAAGCAAAGGTGAGAAAACTCATGTTTCTGTTTCAGCATCGCCAGAGCATGTCTCTGTGGTCCACAGCAGGGCCAGCACACTGGCCATGCTGTGACCACTCTGCAAGAGCAACTCAGACACCTTTAGCATGTCTGGCACCTCCAGATGTAGCTGTGACCTGCCAGCAGGATGTCCACAGCAATCAAGTTGTAGCTTGGCAAGACTTCCAGGTCTGAAGTGGACCTATACATTACACCTATGCAAAGTCTGAAGTAGAAAAGAAATTGAACTCAGCTTCGGGAGTGGAACATGTGGAGTCTTTCCACTGTGCTTTGAAGAAGCAAGCAGTTCATTTAGGTATCTCCTAAAATCTCCTAGAAAAACTATCAATTCATCATGTGCAGCTCTTATGTTATTAGAAATTGTGGAATGTGAGACCAAGTGTTACTAGATCCAGAGTACTCTGGACCACTTCACTGGTGAATGTGAACAGCAAGAAATGGGCTACAATTCAAAAGGCTTTATCTCATTAGCCTTTACCTCTACTCTTATGGAGGTTTTTGTTATTTTTTATCTAGAATGAACTACTGCACATTTGTCTCTGTTTCCTCTGTTGATTTATTTTTTCTTTATACAGCCTTTAGGATAGCAGTACGTGGGAGATCAGATTTAGTCAACTCCAGCAATCTGACACCTAAGATACTACTATCAGGAGAGCAGTAGCCACATAGTCCTGCATTTACTCTTTGTATTATGCAGGTACATACAGGTGGAGAAGTTTCGTTACTGCTACAGGCTATGAAAACAAAATCATAGAATCATTTTGGTTAGAAAAGACCTCCAGGATCATCAAGTCCAGTCTTCATCCAACATCTCCCTGACCACTAGACCGTGTCCTGAAACACCACATCTGCACGTCTTTGAACACCTCCAGGGATGGTGACTCCACCACCTCCCTGGGAAGCCTGTTCCAGTGCCTGACCACTCCTTCAGTAAAGAACTTCTTCCTAATATCCACTCTAAACCTCCCCTGGAACAACTTAAGGCCATTACCTCTTGTCCTGTCATTAGTTACTTGTGAGAAGAGACCAACACCAGCCTCACTACAACCTCCTTTTAGATAGTTGTAGAGAGCAATGAGGTCTCCTCTCAGACTCCTCCAAGCTAAATACTCCCACTTCCCTCAGGCGCTTCTCATAAGACATGTTTTCCAGACCTCTCACTGGCTTCATTGCCCTTCTCTGCACCCGCTCCAGCACCTCAATGTCCTCCTTATCCTGTGGTACCCAAAACTGGACACAGTGATCAAGGTGCGGTCTCAGGAGAGACACAGTTCCTCACCAGTAAGTATCTTAACACAATTTCATGGTGAAACTATACTGATCAGCTGCAGACACAGCTGCATGCATGCAGACCACACTGTCTTCAGGATAGAAGAAACCTCTGTATGTGTTGTGTGTTTTAACCACACCCACAGTATCTCCTGGTGTCATCTTTCTGTGCAGGAAAGCTCCTGCAGTAGAGATGCAGCAAATCAAGGTTATTTTATTTAAGCAGGCAGCAAATACAGTCTAATATTTGCCCACATCTCCTCTTGTCTGTTTTGATAGATCTTTTAGATTATATGTATACCTTTCCTCTCTGAGTCACGGGGGTAGCAATTACGGACCTACAGGTCAGCATGGGTGATGCAAAAGGTCTTTTCTGGCCTTACGTTTTCACCTGGGAGCATCCAAGGAGCATCATGAAAATTAAATAGCACAGCTGGAAAACATAAAAGTACAATATATTGCATAAGTGCTGAAGATTATATTTGGGCAACAGGGGAATAAAAAGTTTTGTATTTAAAGCATACAGCACTAGTATCCACCTCTTCTCTCCCTTGGAAAAGGTGTGTGCTGCCTCCCTCTAGCATTCAGCAGTGCTGACTCTGCATCTCAGCATCTGGAAGACAGAGGCACCAGGAGAAACAACCCCCTCTGGTTTACTTAAATGATGTGACCTGGTGCTTCTCCCACCCTCAACAGGGAAGGGGCAAAAACTGCAGCTTGTGCAAATCACAAATTCTGACACAGAAACACACATCAGCATGTCTTTAAAAGACAATACATCACACAAAACAACTGGCCAGGCTGTGATTGCAGACGTGGCTACTCTACAAAGCAAATAATTTACTTGGAAAGATCTACATGTCATAAGAACATCTGGCCTGCAACTAAAGGGAAGGAAGAGAAAGCTGATCAAAAGAGCAAAGAGAAACAGAGGAGGCAACAGAGCACCAGATCTAAGAGAGAAAAGAAGGGGGAGAGAGAGAACAAACACAGCTGGTTATAGAATCATTTTTCTGTCTTAATTTAAAGTCTATTTAAGGTATAAGTAGAACCTGCTCTGTTTAAACAGAAATATCTTTATTTTACACTTGTAGTAATGCCAAGATCATCACTTTTAGATGTGTCATGTGGAACATCAAAGACCTTGTCTTCTTATGAGCACAATTTAAAGAAAGTGAACTTGCACAATATATACAAATGTATAAACTGTGTATATTAACACATATGAATGAATATGAAAAATGTTAATAATTATAGATGAGAATTTAATGGCTACTCATCCTCTTAAGTTAAAATTAGAAATAGAACCACCCTTAACACATTTAGTTCTATCAAGCCTATTTTAAAATGATCTTGTGGCTCTCTACACAGAAGATTCATTTCACACATCCATGAAGTGTATCCAACACTAGGGATGAATGTGGATATTTAAAACCAAGATATCACCAGAGAGAGCAATGTTCAACAGAAACTCATGTACAAGTGAAAATGAGGAAGGAGTTCAATTTCTTGGATCTGGGATCAAGATCAGTAGATGCATCTACCATGACAATCTTTAGCAATGAATGTGATATGATAAGTGGACCTTACTCCTACGCTATAAAACACAAAATAGAGACTTATTGGAACTACTTATCATTCATCAAGTTGCCTGCAAAGGTACGTAATGTGGCATTGTCTCACATGGAAGGGAAACAAACTGAAAGTAGTATAATTCAAATCAGATGAAGTCATCTTTGGTTGCAAATAATAGTCAGATAATAGTTAGACTTTGAAGGAAGGAGCATTTACAGAATATATACTTCCTTTCACATATGCTCTGAAGGGAAGGGAAAGTTTCTATACAGTTGTCATAAAAATAAAACTCATAACTACAAAATAATTTTTATTCTTTTATAAATGAATTAGCACAAATACTTGTTTCAACAGCTTTTACCCTCCCTAATTAATTTTAGTGCATGACAGAGGAAAAAAATCCTGTCACTTTTTAATACTTTGAGTTTCTTTCTCTCTTCCTCTTTTTTGTCTTTAAAAATGTATTAAAATTGATGAAAGAGCTGGGGTATAAATCTTCACTTAGATTTACTACACAGTGCATTTTTCTTTGACCTTTATTACGTCATCCAACACTTGACAATTTTGTGCAAGGTGTTAAAAAATTACCAGTGCCCAAATTCAAAGAGTTTCACAGGGCGTGTAGTTCAGAGTAAGGATGTTGATTTGTGGGAAGAAGTAAGTCAGATCCTGTGAAAACCTTTCATAAAAAATCTGGCCAAGCTGAGCTTCTAGACTAAGGAATTCCTTAAAATGCCAGAGCACAGGTTTTTGAAAAGAAAGGTATCTTTATCAATGATCTGAATGAGGGGATGGAGCGTATCCTCAGTAAGTTTGCCAACAACACCAAGTTTGGTAAGTGTGTTGATCTGAAGGTAGAAAGGATTTACAGAAGGATTTGGACAGGCTGGACAGATGGGCCAAGACCAGTGGGGTGAGGGTCAACAGGGCCATGGTCCTGCACTTGGGTCACCAATAACCCCATGCAACGCTACAGGCTTAGGGAAGAGTGGCTAGAAAGTGCCCAGCAAAAAAGGACCTGGGGGGGTTGGTCAACAACCAGCTGAACATGAGCCAGTGTGTGCCCAGGTGGCCAATAAGATCAACAGCATCCTGGCTTGTATCAGCACTAGTGTGGCCAGCAGGACTAGAGAAGCGATCACTGCTCTGTAATTGGCACCAGTGAGGCCGTACCTTGAATATTGGGTTCAGTTTTGGGCCCCTCATTACAAGAAGGACATTGATGTATTGGAGTATGTCCAAAGAAGGGCAAGGAAGCTGGTGAAGAGTCTAGAGAACAAGTTTTCTGAGGATTGGCTGAGGGACCTAGAGTTGTTTAGCCTGGAGAAAAGGAGACTCAAAGGAGACCTTATCACTCTCTGCAACTCCCTGAAAGAAAGTTGTAGTGAGATGGGGGTTGGTCTCTTCTGCCAAGTAACAAGGACAAGAGGAAACAGCCTCAAGTTGCACCAGGGGAGGTATAGATTGGATATTGGCAACAATTTCTTCACTGAGTATTGTCAAGGCCTGGAACAGGCTGCTCAGGGAAGTGTTGAAGTCACCATCCCTGGAGGTATTTAAAAGATGTGGTGTCGATGGACATGGTTTAGTGGTGGACTTGGTAATGTTAGGTTAACAGGTGGACTTGATCTTAAAGGTCCTTTCCAACCTAAATGATTATATAATTCCAAGTTCAAATTTGCTTTTATTAGTCTGTCACATAACTTAAAAATTTAACACACTTTTTTTTTAATAGTGAGCTAACTAGGGAAAATATTGCTTAAGGATATCTTGGCAAGGCAGAGTGTCAAGTTAGCTAAATCTTACTGAAGCAATGGAAGCAGCATAAGAAGTAGCGTAAGTCTACTTGCAAATAGGTTTTTTTGATGTCAGGTAGATGTTTCTCACCAGCTTGAATGTTCTAGAGGATGATGTAAGCATATCCTAAACCACAGAGGGAGAAAAGCTCAAGCAAAACTAAACTCTCTGATAAAGATATGATCACAGTTTGTGAACAAACTCAATCCTAATTCTGAATCCCAAAATGACTGCACTTTGTGTGACTGAACTCTTAGCATAGTGAGTTCCTTCAGACATGCTTTGGCCTCATTAATGTCACTTACGTTTCTGCAATTAACGGAGAAGCTCAAGTACACAATCACCTTTGGCTTCCAATTCAATTTCCATTCAACCCACCATGGATCTCCTTTTGACTAAGCAAGTAGCACATGTGAACTAGGGTCAGCCTCAGCATCTCAGTTAAGCATAAGTAACTGACTGAGAGGTCTCCACGTCTACTATGTCCACAAATCCCATTTTCAGAAGAACTTTTAGGCAATATATGCAGACTTGGCAATGGCATTCTCTTGAAACAGGCCTTGCAATGCTGCCCGTGGTTCTTTCTATACCTGGTATAATACGATATGTGGAGTACAGATGAACAAGTGGCAGCTCCAAAGTGCCTGAGATTATCCTCTGCAAAAAATCAGGTAACAAAAGAGACTCACTTACAAACACCTTCCATGCCATACAACTGAAAAATGCTTTTTATTCAAAGAAAAAGATGTAAGAACAACTATATGCATTTTATCCATCCCCTTACCATAGCCAGACACCACCAGACTCTTCAGCATCTCATTTCCCATAACCAGATGCTCAGATACCACTTGTCAGAAACAATTTCAGTGTCTCCAGCAGTGGATTTCTCACAATTACCATGTTGCAAGCACCAAAGGCTCATGGAGCCCCAGGAGACTTTGTGAAATGAATCATAGAATAATTTAGGCTGGAGAAGACCTCTAGGATCATCAAATCCAAACTTTGTCCAACACCTCCCTGACTGCGAGACCATACCGCGAAGCATCACATCTACATGTTTTTTTAATGCCTCTAGAGATGGTGACTCCATCACTTCCCTGGGCAGCCTGTTCCAGTGCATGACCACGCCTTCAGTAAAGAACTTCTTCCTAATATCCAATCTAAACCTCCCCTGGAACAACTTGAGACCATCACGTCTTGTCCTGTCATTAGTTACTTGTGAGAAGAGACCAACACCAACCTCACTACAACCTCCTTTTAGATGTAGAGAGCAATGAGGTCTCCTCTCAGACTCCTCTTCTCAAGGCTAAACAATCCCAGTTCCCTCAGGTGCTCCTCATACAACATATTCTCCAGACCTCTCATCAGCTTCATTGCCCTTCTCTGCACCTGCTCTAGCACCTCAACGTCCTTCTTATCCTGTGGTGCCCAAAACTGGACACAGTACCCAAGGTGTGGCCTCACGAGTGCTGAGTTCAGGGGCACAATCACCCCCCTACTCCTGCTGGTCACACCATTTCTGATACTGGCCAGGATGCCGTTGGTCTTCTTGTCCACCTGGGCACACGCTGGTTCATGTTCAACAGGCTGCCCACTAGGACCTCCAGGTCCTTTTCTGTCAGGCAGCTCCCCAGCCACTCTTCCCCAAGCCTGTAGCATTGCTGGAGATTGTTGTGGGTTGACACGGCAGCAGAGGGGAAGGCTGGAGGGCCAAAGGGGTGCACAAGGAAATGAGTCATTTGCCTAAATTCCTCCCACTTCATACCTCAGTAAGGTAACACTGTGGAGCTGCATAGAGATCTGTGCTTTTGGGATATTTGTCTGTGTTCTTGAACGATTTGGCACAACGTGTGGTCAGTGCACGTGGCCTTGTGGGACCCCTTGTGGGACCTCATCCATGTTCAGCCAGACACAGCCCTTCAGTGCTAGGAGCGTGTTCGATGCTTCAGCAAAACCTGTGCTCTGATCTTTACAAGTGCCAAGAAGTCTGTTAAAGCGTTTACATATTGCAACATTAAATGCTTGGTAAATTGCCACATCATTTTGTGCTTTCAGTGTTCCCAAATCCACATCATTCATCTTTCTTCTGCAAGGCCAAACCTTACAAAACTTGCTGAATGCACTTAACTCCAAATTAACACCCTGTAAAAACAGTTCCTCCCTCCTTCTCATACACTGTTATATGTAAAATCTACACCCAAAGTTAATTTCTTGCTGACCTTGTGCTGATTAATGCAAATTAAATTACATGCTAATTGCCCCAAATGGTTTGCATGCAGCCCAGAAATCCATTCTTTTTGCTGGTGGTAAAACACGTTTTGATTTTTTACACAATGGTTACATTAAGCCATTGTTAGTCGTGCAGCATCTTCAAAAATCAGATGTTTTTGTAGCACCTTTTAGAAAGCAAGAAAAAAATAACCTAAAAATCCATGATTAAGTTCTGATCCAGTCTTGCAGAAACCTCACTTGCACCTCGTGGGAGGAATTTTATGGCTCGTTCAGAGCTCAAGCTCCAAGATGCATTTTACAAAACCTTGAGCCAGTTTTGTTAAACCCGTCACTCCCTAATCCCCTTGTGCTTGTCAGCAGAGTACACAGGCACTTGATTTTGGACATCTGATTTGATAAGGGGTGGGGGAAGAAGGGAGGGAAACAGGGACTGCTATTTCAGATAGATCCCATATTATTCTTGCAGTCCAAGAGAGAAGAAGGAATTATTTCAAACAGTGATACTGGGCAGAGAAGCTCTTAGAAAGGGGCTGTGTATTGTGGGTTCCAGGATACCAGGGTTGTTTTGGCACTGAGTCTGAATCCCAGTCATCAGACCTGATATATGATGGTGTGCTGGGGCTCTGGTTGGCAATTGGCACGGGGATCAAACACAACAGCAGGTCCTGCTTAGCTCTTCAGCAGTCCCTGGAGTGGCTGACATTTACAGTACAAATACATTTTGCATTTATATCCAGCAGTGGGGATAAAATTTGATTTATGTCATGAGGAAGGTAGGGGAAAAAAAGAACCCCAAACATGGTGTTCTCCAAGAGAACAGTGGTTTCTTCTTCATAGCCTCTGCTCCAGTGAGTAGTCACACTTCACTCCATAGTTTATCCCAAAGTAGGCAAACAAGATTATGCACATTTTATAGAAGAAGTGGCAACACACAAAAGTTAATTGAATTGCCCAAATTTACACATGCAGCATGAAGCAGAAATGAAAACAGATTTTGCTGAGAGAAGAGTAATACTCTCGGATATTACTCCCACCTGAGCACTCAAGTCTAGAGAGGATTTAAGTCCTTCCTGCCCCATTCACAGGCAATAGCTGCCCAGACCATAAAGGCAGACACCAGCTACTCCACACGCTCCCAGCCACACGAAATATCCTTACCCTGACAACAAAACATGAGACCTGGCAGCAAACAGCCCAACTTCCACAATATCAAAGGTTATAAACATTAGACCACAGAAAGGACAAGGGAGATTGAAGACACACATCATGATTATTCCTATTCTAGTCATCCAAAGACTGATCAAGTAGGATGAACTGATAAGTATATGGTAAGCCTTAACTGACTGATGCCTGAGAAATGGTCAGTTGTTTTGGTTTTATAGTCTTTTCTATTATTATCCCACTCTTGATGCAATTTCTTCCTTCCCTAGTACCCATGTCCCTCTTTGGCCTCATTTTGGTAGCACACCTCCTTTCTTAGATATTTTTGACTTTGACTTCTACAAGCTGAGACAGCCAAAATCCCAGCCCCCCTGCACTAGAGAGAGGACAATTCACGTGGTTTTAACCATGAGTTCAAAGTCAGTTTCTAGGAAGCTTAATAACCGATACCTGAGTGTGTAAATTTCCTCAATTCAGAGACTAAAGTGTGAACACCACCACCAAGAGCTCTGCTCCACAGCACCGACCCTAATGGGTCTCTGCTGTTTAGTAATAAAAGTATTCCCCCTCCAAAGTCTCTCCTGAGCAGAGATTGTCGTGTCACACTCTGTTAAATTATGTGTGATGGGTCTGTCATTAGGATTACCCTGTAGAAGAGACAGCTTGGAGGCTGCCAGATTCATTAAACATCTTCAGTGGGACTTCATGGGGGCCTTTCACTTACCCTGAACAAACAACAAACACACCCTTTGTGCTCAAGAACAAAGGGAGTTTTCGCACTTTTGTTTGATGTCAGTCACAACTGGAGATTAAAGCTTCTGCTCTGTGGATTTCAAAGTTGTCTCCCCCTTCCAAAGCTGCTCTTCTTGCTGTTCACTAGGCACTTCAAAAAGGTTTACAGCTAAAAACCCCACAAACAACAATATTAATAACAATCAGCTTCAGAAATGCTACGTATTTTTGGCATTTGAATGCATTTCACTCGTAGATATGAGTGAAGAAATGAAGCAAAGGAGTAACATATGTGGAAATGTGTTTTTCTTAATCACTTTGCATCAGGGGCTGGAAAACTGAATTTTGAAACAGGAATTTCTGTGTTAAAACTGAAGCATGGTAGGCTCTGACCCACTGCAAAAAGATGTAACCCCACTGAATCTGGATTTTGGGAAGAACAGTTTCTATTTTCCTAGAGAAGGGTGCAAATGGGGGAGCTTGTATTAAGCCCCCCTAAAACCAAGACACGGTTTCTCTTGCAGTCTCCATGCTCTGATGTGACTGAGAGATGGGTGTTCACTGGCATATACTACAGATTGCTTGATTTTGGATGCCTTTTCTGAAATCTGTGGTATATACCAGTGAACACCCATCTTTTAGAAAGGGCATCCAAAACTAAGCAGGATAACGTCTAGAGGAAGGTTCACCTCTTGTCATCTCAGGAACAACCCAACACACATTCTCAGGTGACAGAGTACCCCAGCAAGAGCCCACCACCCTCACACTTCTCTTCAGGATATCTAAAGGTGAAACAAAGTGAAGCTGCTATAAAAGCCGCAAAAATAAGAATAGGTATTGTCCAATTAATGAAAGAAACGAATCACCATCAGGAAATCAAAGAGCTCTCTGAAATTCCACAAGGAGCACTCAAACTTAATGCTCTGATTGGATAGGAAGCTGCTTCTCCCCTCTGATCTGTAAGGTCTAATAATTTAGTCCCATCTGTGAGGCAGAGGTTAGTAACTACCTCTCCTCTCAAAACAGCCTGGTTCAATTACGTGTAGCAGTTTGATCCAGCCCAACTCTTCCTAACCACTGAAGACAAGATTTTGCTTGGTTTCTCTGTCCCTCTCCACACCTCCAGCTACAGAAGTCAATTAGATAGAAACAGAATATAAACTAAACAACAGGTCACATTCTGCTATCTAAATCCTTCACTGCCGTCAAAGGATGGATGGGACCACTCTGAAGATGAGAGTCTTCTCCTTCAGCCAAGATGTCAAACATCACATGGCAGAACAGGAAGGTGAAAACGAGCTATAAGAGCAAGTGACTGATGGAAGATGCCTTTCAAAGCAATGGACTAAGTGTTTCTACAGTTTACCTGTGCAAGAAGGTGAACATTTTAGTGCTGCTACATGTAAACTCTCTTTGGATGGCCACGTGAGTCTTGAAATTCTACCATAATCCATCATTAAGAAAAAGATGTCTGTTTTCCACCTAAAATAATGGATTCTAAGAAACATTTTCTTGGGTGGTTGTTTTATCTTGGGTTTTTTTCCCCCACTCAAATCATCTTTCTATACTACATTTGAACTAGGTGTGTATTCAGTCTTCTAGTTCTTCCTCATATTGACACCAGAGGCCTCATATATTTATTTCTTAGGCAATTGATCCATATTACTTGGTACATGCTTTTAACCAGATGCTAGAACATGGCTTAAGGGAAAGCATAGAAAAGTGTGTGCAGCAATTTAAAATGTGCAAAACCAGAGATTAACAGAAGCACATGTGTGGATTTGATTTCTCATTTAAAGCCCTTTCTGTTCCAGTCATGTTTAGAAGTGTTGAAACTGTTAACACAACTCTTACACACCTCTTTGAAAAAAAAAAAAAAAGTTTTATAAACCCAAGCATCTTGTGGATGATTGGGCAAACCCTGTGATTTGGACATGATTTTTGCTTGCCAGTTCTTGCAGTGGTCAATCTGATGTCACCCAAGTATCTTATTTAAAGCATCTGGGTTTTCTGATGATGTTATATAAAGAAAAGGCTATAAAAAGTATTTCAAGTTCTTAATGTTTGACCAGTTAAGAGAAGACTTCAAATTTAACAGTTTCTCAGAGGGTCTTGCTACACCTGCTTGTTAGTTCCATGCATGAAATTATAAGTATTGCAAGCATGGTATACATGGTTAAATCCTCCATTTTGTGTCAGCATAGTCTCCTTTGGACATAAATTATGCAGAAATCCTCACCAAAAGTTGTGTGCAGATGTGGATTGGTAGCAGTGCTTTAATACACAGCAGCCCCATCGTTAATATTAGGTTTGCTTTAAATAATGAAACAAAAATAAAAATGTTTCCCAGAGGACACAAACTGTAAAGATTTAAAGTTGTAGTGTGGACAAGAAAGCAAGTTGTGTAGTTAAGAGCATGTTCCTAAGCTTTAAGCAAGCAGCCAGGGGATGTACTCAAGGGGTTTCTATTCCACAGCAGCTTTCCCATTCAGTTCTTCTGTGTAGTTGAATATTCGAGTTGATCATGTTGAAGTTCATTGCTACAATCTAAGGCAGTGCAACAAAATGCAGATCACTCATGCACTGCAGATTTCTTACTGTACCAAAATGTTTCCATCTCCTGATTTCCAGTTCGTAAAGCTACACTGGGAGGGAGAGAGGGAGAGATCCTACTTACAAATGGTACCATTTCCCCAGAGCAGCTGTTATAGGTATGGAGATAGGGAAAAGTACCTAAACCCGAGTTGCCCACTGGTGGCAATCCAGGGAAGTCAGATGGCAAGTGGAAGAAAGAAATGAGAACACATACTGCAAGGGTCATATCCTGACAAATTCAGGGTGCAACCAGGAAAGGCAGAGAGATCTGGTAGAAACCAGAGAGGAGACTCCACCATTTAAATGCTTGCTGGGTTGGAAGTAAAGTAGTGCCAGTAGAGACGTTTTGCAAGAAGAAATTTTCCAAGACCATGTATGATTTCTCTCAGTAGCTTCGCCAGCTCTCATTGCTTCTACCCCACTGCACCACCAACCCACAAGCATACTCACACAGAATAGATGAAAGATGACACCCAAAAATCAAGTTCTGTCTATCACCAATGCCTGCATAGCCTTCAGTGTTGGCCAGGTGATTGTCCCTCTGGGCTGACATGCCTATGGCTAGAGGGCATCCAACTGCTCTCTGATTTACCAGCTCTCAGGGCTGAAAAGAAAAACTTGCCAAGTTTGTCTCCTGGATAGAGACACAGTGCAAGGAAATAAGTAGACAACAGCACAACATGGAAAGTCCAGTTCTTGGCCTTCATGCCAGGCAGAATAAAAGACATCCTATGCTTTTCCAGAGCCTGAAATTCATACACCACAAATCAGCTGAAGAAGTCAAAGGGTTCTGGCCTCAAGGAAAAGGTTATCTAACATT
This sequence comes from Brachypteracias leptosomus, assembly GCA_013401335.1. NCBI lineage: Eukaryota > Metazoa > Chordata > Aves > Coraciiformes > Brachypteraciidae > Brachypteracias > Brachypteracias leptosomus. The sequence goes on from VYZX01012703.1 coordinate 620,255, forward strand.
TTATAATAGCAAAGAATCTATTCCATATTCTGCCCAGCACAGTTCAACTTCACTTCACTGCAAAGTTCTTTGAAGCCCTTGACCTCTACTTTCTGAAACAGAAGAAGAGTAGGAAAACATACGTTCAAAACAGATTATGATATCCAGCTGCTCCTAGGAAATTCTCTATGCAGCACCAGTAAATCAAATTATTTTCATTATATCATTTGGTCACAAAGAATAGTGACATAATTAGGGAGCTAAATAGCAACAGTTTCCTTCTGGTAAATTTGCTGTAGCTAATTTTGTTAATAAGATTGATAATTGTTTTACGCTCATTCAATATGTTAAGTTTACCTAATACTAAAACCAATCAGAACCTTTAAATTAATTTTTGTTTCATTTCTGAAAGAATCAATGTCATTATTAATCATAAAAGGAGTGCAGAGTCAGAGGATGATAAATCTCCTTTGGGCTTATTTGACTTTCATATTTATGGTTTGGATAAGGTTATTACGAAGGAATTTTCAAGAAATGATTGGGGAGGAAAGGGAGGAGAGTGAGCCAGGAAATACTGTGCTTGAATGCTGTGCTACTATTGACTTCAGCAGAACGTATACAAACTGTTTGATTTCTTTAAGTTCTGCAGACTTAAGCATGGCAAAAGTGGTCAAAATAAAACAAACTGCTCAAGCTGCCTTGGCTACAGAGCCCTAAGACAAACAATTTTCAAACCAATATGTTCAGGAGTGGATTTACAAGAAAACAGGAGAGGATATCTGGAGCATAGAACTGACGGGATTTTGCATGCCTGGCATTGGTGGTTTTGCTTTTAAAGCATTAGAAAAAACATTTGCTCAGGCTACAGTTACCTTAGTTGCATTTCTAGCTTCACTGCAAAAAAACCCTTGCAACACAGCAGCTATTTTAGCTACACTTCTACAACTCAATATATGGTAATGCGGTGAAACGTCCTACATAAATGTGTCCAATTTTCACAAAGCCAGTGTTGCCCACATCGCTTCTTACATGCTTTGACAGGATAAGGTCAATGCCCATTGACTGTGCAAGGAAGGGAGAATGTCATCTGTGTTGCTATTGTCATAGTAACATTCCAACTTGGCTTGGGGAGGTGGCAGTCCTTGGTCACCGTGCCAAGGATCCGCACGCTCACACGCTCACTGTTAACTGTCTCAAGAGACAGGACAAACAGTATTTCAGTTTAAGTGCATTACACTATATTTTACTATTGTCTTGGAAGGGAAGACACGTGCTAGGTTATGCTGAGATGTTGGTAATCAGAGGTTTTTTTCCTAGAACTTATCATGTCTTCTGCTGAACAGGATTTTAATAAAACCTAAAAGCCAAACATGCTTGAATGCGGATCTGAATTCTGCCTGTATCTTCTTTTAGTTACTAATCTCCCAAATTTTGAGATCCGTGAAGTGTGCAGCAAATTTTCTTCTGTATCCATCCCACTTGACCACTGTACCCACAGGAACAAATCAACAAAGTCCAAATACCCCCCCAATATAGCCTGTTACAACTGCCCACCATCAAACACTAAATAAATGATTCTTGAACATAGATCATGGAACATATTTCACCCATAAGGTACACAAAACACGAATGATTAAAAGAGAACTTCAACATGAGTCTTACAAAGGCATCCTTTGTCTTTTCTTCTATCTTTTAAGAGACAAACCTATCAAAGGAAAACGTTATGATAATGTATTACCATGCTGAGTTAATTGTCAATTGCAAGTCACTTAAGCGTACTTTAATGATATGTTTAAAGTCTTATTTTCAACTCTAATAGCTATTAATGGTAGGAAGAGAAAATGAAACCAATTTTCACTAAGTTAAAGTGGAGCTGTACTAAGCATAAGCGAAAAAAAATCCTAAATATAACAAATTCTTTGGGTATTTCAGCTAATGGGAGCCCACACTGTCCATATTTCAGTCTAGCTATGTGTTATTTTCCAGGCAGCATTTATATAAGATCTAGTATTGTCAGAGAAATTGGATTCAGTTCTTCAAATGGTACAAAATCATTCCCAAAGAACGAGATGGCTGAACTGNGAGGTTTTCCAGCCCTTGAATCATCTTTGTAGCCTTCCTCTGAACCCACTCCAACAGGTTCATGTCTTTCCTGTGCTAAGGATTCCAGAGCTGCATCCAGCACTGCAGGGGGGGGGGATCTCACAAGAGCAGAGAGAAGGGGAGAATCCCCTCTTTCAACCTGTTGCCCATGCTCCATTTGATGCAGCCCAGGATGCCATTNTCAGTTCTTCAAATGGTACAAAATCATTCCCAAAGAACGAGATGGCTGAACTGAAGGGAGAATGACATTCCCAAAGGACTAATTCCAAATCCAAGGAGACATTAAACATGGTTTCCAAGGATTCCTTTCTCCACAAAAAGAGAACAGTGTTTCATAGATAGTTGACCCTATGGACACAAGGCCAAATATAGCTTAAAAATTCCTAATAGCATTCAAAACATCTACAGTTAAGCTCGGGAAAATATTTTTGGGCACCAGAAATTCCATCCCCAAATAATTTCCATTTACTTCAATTGCTCTACTACACTCTTCAACACAGATCTACCCCCTTTCCATCCAAACGAGTGGATTTTGACAGGCTTATGTGATTTAAAATAATATTACAGTCTTGAAACTTCTGTTGTCCCATAAGTCAAACAATATGACCAATTTAATACAGAAAAATCATTAACCTAGCTGGTACCTTCTGTACTGGAGATGCCATGAGTGTGAACAACTAATTGTGAGGGGTTTGCAGGTTATTCTATGAAAGACTTTCTTTTCTATCTCATAAATCAAAATAAATAATATTGTATCTTATATGGGAAACAGCACAAATGACAGCATGACATCCTCCATGCTCTCCCATGCTGGTCTCTTAAACCTCATAATCTTATTAAGGTATTTAAGTTTCAAATAATTTCATAATAAAACATACAGAGAAAATTGTTAGTAATCATAGAAACACAGATCATTGAGTTCCAATCCCCCTGCCATGGGCAGGGACACCTTCCACTACATCAGGTTGCTCAAAGCCCCATCCAGCCTGGCTTTGAACACTTCCAATGGTAGGACATACACAGCCTCTGTGGGCAACCTGTTCCAGTGTCTCTCCACCCTCATTGTAAAGAATTTCTTCCTAATACCTAATCCAAATATACTCTCTTTCAGTTTAAAACCGTTACCCCTCATCCTATCACTACACTCCCTGATGAAGAGTCCCTCCTCATCTTTCTTGTAGGCCCCCTTTAAATACTGGAAAATTGCCATAAGGTCTCCCCGGTGCCTTCTCTTCTGCAGCTGAACAACCCCAACTCTCTCAGCCTGTCATTGTAGGAGAGGTTTTCCAGCCCTTGAATCATCTTTGTAGCCTTCCTCTGAACCCACTCCAACAGGTTCATGTCTTTCCTGTGCTAAGGATTCCAGAGCTGCATCCAGCACTGCAGGGGGGGGGGATCTCACAAGAGCAGAGAGAAGGGGAGAATCCCCTCTTTCAACCTGTTGCCCACGCTCCATTTGATGCAGCCCAGGATGCCATTGGCTTCTGGGCTGTGAGTGCACAATGCCAGCTCATGCCCAGCTTCTCATCCACCATCACCCCCAAGTCCTTCTCCTCAGGGCTGCTCTCAAGCCACTCATTGCCCAGCCTGTATTTGTGCTTGGGATGTGAAAATTGGCCCTTGTCAGTCATTGTATGATCAGTAACGTTCCTCTACATAACCAAAAAAAAAAAAAAAAGAATCTGTACTTTCAATAACACTTTGCTTCTTGCATTAGCACTTCTGAAACAGGCCTATGAAACCTAATTCCTTCCTATTCTGTTTTCATTAAGAAAAAAAATTGCAAGTCATCTTCTCTACCTTGGGAGCAAGGTACTCATTAGGAAAAGCTGTTTCACTCAATCATCAGGCTTCAATATACTTAAATTAAGCTACTCCTAAATCTTATAACTATATACTTCAGCAAAGTCACTCGAAAGAGAGATTTTTCATGCCAGAGATGCTGCAGTGATAGATTTCCTTTGCAACTATTTTGTTGTGCAAGATCCCAGAAACAGGGTACAAACTGGCCAAATGTCAACACGTGTTCTTGTTTATGGATTTTTAAAATTAAATTTTTTTTTTTGCTTTTATGATATTTAAAAGCAACCTTCATATAGCATCAGATGTTTTATCACCAAATGTCTCTATACCTACACATCTGAAAGAACATATGTTTAGTTGTTTGTTGCTGCCCTCTAAACAAACAACATTAATAGGAACTTAAGGTAGAATCCCTCTCATTTTTCCAAAGATCTTCCAAAAAGAAGCTAAGCTCTCCTGAACTTGAACAATCCTACCACATGTACATGTAACAGCAAATGCTGGAGGCAATGGTGCCTGGATGAAACAGTAAATAATGAATAGTGAATGTGATTCCTAGAAGTAGGGACATACCATGCGTTTTTTTCTTGGGAATAGGACTATTCTTCTCATATAAGAGGCAATATTTGTGGTATATATACTCCCAGTATTCGTTCAGATGAATGGAGTAGGTAGGAGTCAAGTACAGGCCTTCCAGTATTAACTCCTAAATTGCCATCCACTTTGTAAGGAAGATCTCACCTGAGCAAGAATTTGAAATGGGATGTTTATGTTAAAAAATCTGATGGTTTTGTTAACCAAGCTTTCCAGGTCCATTTGGACTCTTGCTGGGTTGAGGCTGCGAAAAAATGGGTCAAAACTGAAATACCCCTTCCCTTGGGAGCCTTTATACAGAGTGATTTATACAATCTCAAGAGAAAGCAGCATTCCCACTCACTAGTGTTGTTACCTTTGAGCCCTTGCCAAAAAAGCTGCAGTTTTTCACTCGTGGAGTGAAAGAACAGAAGAGAGGAAGGAGGAAATTTTATGCTATGTAAACAAATACTCTACCTGAAGGGGAAATAAAAAAAGCACCAAAACTGCAGTCAAATATTTACACTTGTGAAGATTCAGGCAAAACATCAAATCAAGCTGTACTGTTAAGAGCCCTGTGCTCTTCCTCTCTATTCTTTCTTCTTTGCTTCCTTCTGTATATGCTTTTCTGCTGCTCTTCCCTGCATCAAGAGCTGCAGCTACAAAGAAAGATCATCTAGAAAGCCACAAAGCTGGAGCTGGTAGCTGGCTTGGTGGGGATCTAAGGATGACCAAGGATCATCTTTGTGGAAGGGGCTACACCAGCCATTCTGAATCCTCTGTGAAATCCATTCATGTTCCTAAAAACAGAACCAAAATTTGGGGGATCCTAGCTCTTTTTTTCCCCTGCGTACATGTTTTATAAAGTGATTTAAGCATTTGGAAAGCCCCATCACTCCTTTAAATTAAATAGTCTGTAAGATCTGATTTTTTTCATTGAATTTTTTTGTGTGTGTGTGGAATTATGTCCCAAATCTTTGGAGATAACATCAGATTGCATTTCAACTAGACTTTTATTGTAGAAAAGGTCTGGGAAGAAGATGCCCGAAATACTACAGAGCCTTAAGCACATTCTCTATAGTGACTGTGCATCTGATAATCACAGTAACACAAACACTTTTCTGTCTGAGTCTATGTCTACCACCTAACCTCAAAGTAATTGCTCCTCAGCTGGGGGAAAAAAAATAAAAGCAGCACACAACATGGTATTATTATTTTAATTCAAGGGCACTAGAATCAATATTTCATGATATCAAACAATTTTTGACAGAGGGTTAGAGTCTCCTTGACCAAACTAGCAGCATTATTTTAAAATGGCAAAAAAAAAATGTGTTCTGGATATGTTGTGGGGAAGTAAGAGTAAACAAGTATTTGCAGTTGTTTTCCATCACAACCTATTTATTTTCCTTATCACTGCTACTTTTAAAAACATCACCAAGTAATTAAAACTCTCAAAAGAATATATTTAGAAGATTGTCACATAAGAAGATGACATCTTGCAGAAAGGGACTTCTCTGTATATTCAGCTAATTGATAGTTTCCATACCACCAAGTCTGCCTGTGTGTTTTATTCTGAAACAAAACTAATTTTGTAATAAGCAGCTAGGGCTAGAAATGAGTTTCAGTGGGTCACACTTAATCCCTTTTCATCTCTCACCAAATCAATCACTTGCTTCAAAAAATACTTAATTGCCAAAACAAAACAATTAGCAATATCAAACAAAGCATTTTCTTTCCACACTCTCCCTCTGGTTCATCAACATTCATCTGCCTGCCTCACAGATTTTCAGATGCTCTGACTGTCCACTCCTGTTAAAGATCAATGAAAGCAACAATCACTCAGAAGATCTGAAAAATCAGGCCCAATTGGGCAGCTCTGATTAGCTGATAACTTCTGAAATATTGGGCATTTCAAAAGAGTTTCACAGGAACCATGTGCTGCATAGTTGCCCCACTTACAAATATATATATTTTATACTTTTTATTTTTTTTAGTAAGGGAGAAACAACAGTTTTATCCAGACCAGAGAAGCTAGGGATGAAATGGCTATCAGAATGCTCTTCTGGATAAAAGAGCTGCAGACATGTACTGATCTGGATTTTCGTAACATAATTGATGGGATTTTGCAGAGCCCCAAACAAGCAAAAAAGCAAAAAGAGACCAGTGACACCAGCTGCCCAACATAGTGCACACAAGTGTTCACAGCAAACATTTTACCTGAACCACGTTGCCTGGCCCCAATCTGAGTCCTTCCCCCGCAGCATCCTCAGATGCACCAGCGGCAGGAGCAGCTGGGAGCTCAACACCCCAGATTTCCCTTTGCAGAGCTGAATAGCTTGCAAGAAGAAAGGGAGGCCACCTTCCCTTCTCCATCTGCAGCAGGGACAAGGTTACTGGACTTCATTTCACGTTGCCTTGAATAAACTCACTCCTAGGAAGGGCACCACCATAATTTGGGGGTCGCATGGGCAAAGTCCATGCTGAAGCTTTCCTATGAGTATTGCAAAGCAGAAAACCCTTTTCATCACTGAGATATCTTATATATGGGCTTGGTTCCTACTCACACACATATTCCCTCTATGTTGCAGACATCATATGCAGGGAACTGAACATAGGTGTAAATTCTTTCCTACAGATGCTTTATATTCCAGAGAGACATAAAAAGACTTCAATGTAAAAGATAATCATCCTTCTCATTCCTACACTCGCATATTATGTGAACAGACTCCTGAGAAAAATGCATTGTGGATACTTTATGTGTTGATCAGCTTTATTCTTAGCCATAAAGCAGCCTTACATCAGAATCAGTGATTGTCTTGGATACATTAGTTTTATTATTGTAACCCCCATTGGCCCTACTCATGCACAAGGATCACCTCAAAGACCAAAGGGCCTACAATCTTCCTTAATTATATCAGTATAAATGAGATCAGAGTTTGGGTCTGGTGCTTCATTTCCCAGCATAGACTTAGTGTCAGTTTAGGTAACTTTTCAAGCAAGTGATTCTCCTGCAATGAAATTCAATGAATTTGCTTAAGTTCAATAGATTTTAGTACTATACTTTCAAGAAAGGAGCAAGTCTTTTTCTTCTGATGTGTTTTATTTTGTAGTGAATGGACTGCCACACATCTATTATAGCACTGTAATCAATGTAATCTTTTCACCTTCTCTGGAAAAAACCCCGACCAACCGAGCATCTTCTCTGAAAATTCAGTTTCTCAACACAAACCCATGAATTTATGTTCCCCCAATTATTCAAAGTTTATCCAGGTATCTGGAGACTTCACTATCCATGAAACCTAAGGGAAATTATACAGTGATTGACGTCATATTTATTGCAATTTGGCTTTGCACTTTTCAATCTCCAGGGTCTCAATTCTTACTTGAATTACGCAGATTAAGTGTAACTGCACTAATAAAATGACTGTCAGTTTGTATAGGTGTAAAACTGAGAACAGATTCTGCCCCAAAACTTAACCAATATGAAGACATGACTTTATTGGTGGGGGCTGAGCCTCTTTCTGTACACAATTTTTACTTGGTAGACTAAATTGCTTTCAAATTGCACATATCCCATTTTTAATTTTACTTATTTAGATGGATATAAACATTTAGGCTGTAAAGAGAGATATGCATCATTAAATACTCTCCAACTGCTTAAAATCAGATTGAGAAGTTGCATTAGGGTTTTTCTAAGCTATTCTTAAATGAAATAAGAATGATATATGCAATGCATCATCACACCTGATGATTTATATAATGCTGCTACTCATTACTTCAGATTCTCATGAAGTTGAAGAAGAAAAAAATCCAGTCAGTCTCCCCTTTTTACTGCCCACCTTAATTGCTTAATACTTTCAATAGTCATTCCCTAGATCTTCTCATGCCTACCTGTAGCAATGAGGAGCAAGGCAGCCTATATTAATCTCATTCAGGCATCACTTACTGCCACTTATATAATTGCATTCTAGACAAGCAGAAGGGTTTTGGAGTCTGAAAGTCATCAATATCTCATTTTTATCCGTGCTCCAGACATGAGGAGCATCGCTACGCAGGGCTAAGAATAAAACCAGCATTAGAAATAACAATTTGGCCTTTGATCTGTTACAAACCCTCCTCCGATGCAAGGTCTGATTTTTGCTATAACTCTAAAAATAGGTGTCTGAAGAATGAACCCCAATTAGAGAGCTGCAAAACCTCCCCAGCTCACTACAGAATAGGTACTGCAGATTATTGCAGGTAGTTTAGGAGTAAATCCAGCACCAAGAGTGTGCAATTCCAGCATAATCACAGCTAGATTTGTTTACTATGTCCCTCTCTGCATTCTGGTGGAAATGACACAAAGTTTGTAAAACTGTCACAAAACTTAATACTTTAAAAACTAGAAAGCGAGGGAGTAGTCCCATGTATTGTGACTGACTTAGTAAAGTCTTGCTTTCCCCTGATGCTTGTTGACTTCACTCACTATGCTGCACTCCCCAGGCTTTGATCCTGACAGCATCTCTCTGAACCAGGCTCTCTAATTTTCCCAGACGTGTGCATACATTCATTTTCAAACTGTTGATAAAGTACATGACTGTTGTCTGAATCCCATCTTAGATCTGCGACTTCTTTGTAGAGCAGGTTCATATCATAATCATGCAAAGCACCCTAGAAACAATGTTTTGAAGAAAGGAGTTTTAATAATTAATTCTGTCTATTTAAGTCCCCTACATCACTTGTAAAATCAGTGTATTAATTAGCGCTGTTTGTGGCAGTTTTACAGGAACAACAGCTTTCTCTCCCTGGCTCCTTCTCTTACAACATGTGCTAGTAGGAAAGCCTCATGCCCCTGCACATTCCTCTCTCCTCTGACTGCACCCCCAGAACAGCTAATAACTTTATTTTAGAAAACTGCAGCACTGGAAAAACAATTCAATGAAATTTCAATGCTAATAATTGGGAAGGATTCATCAGGGTTTAGTCATATTCTTATGCCTACAGCTGCATCTCTCCCCAAGACATTAAGAGTCACCTGAAAGACAGTTACCATATAAACTGGTTAGTAGCTAAATCAAAAATAGCTTTTATTAACTGTCATTTCAGAAGGATACCATTTCAGCTGCAAGGACCCTTATGTTTATGAATGTACTACAAAACCCTGAAACAATTTATGTTTATTTATGTCCAGGAGTTGCTATAAATAATAATAAAAATTTCTCTAAGACACAACACTGCAACTGCTTTTCTCCAGCAGCCTTCAAAAATCCTCAGCATTTTAACTGAAGATGCTTTTTGTTTGGTTTGGGGTTGTTTTTTTTAAGCTGTATATACAATTATCTCTGTAGAGTGGCAAGAATGCAAGAGAAAAGTTGAAGGCAAAATGTTTGCTCAGTTCAAACAGCATCACATGGTGCTACATTCAGGATGGCATGCCTTTGAAAAGGCACCGTCAAAAATCTGAAGGCTTCAGTATATTCTTCATCTAATATCTGTTTTGGATAGGACTTACAAAAGACACTCTGTGCTTTGATCAGGGAGTTATATTTAGAAAGGACTACACAAGCCAAATGATTTTTCCAACAGATTCATGCCTTGTTTTCTGTCCACTGACTATCCAAATAGGTCCCTGGATGGTGATAAATGAAGGCACTCATTTTAAAAAGAAGAAAAAAAAAAAGCCTAGCCCATCACTAATCAGATAAAACAAGAGATATTATTTATACTGAGGTTGCACTGTTTTTGCATAACTTCAGAGGCCTCGGTTTCTCAAAACACTGCGCTCATCTCAAAATCAGTGAGACTTAAACAGCTGCTGACACGCTTTGCTGAAACATGGCCTTGAACCAACATTCTAATTAAAAAAGAAAAAAAGTACAGAAGCCACTAGGCACCCTTTAAGTTTTTTTCCTACTTAATGGACATGCAGGCAGAGAAATAGAAAAGATACAAGACTGAAACATGCACGGCATTGAGAATATGAAGCAGAAGACCTGGTTCCAACATCTTTTACAATACTACTGGGCTACACACTATTTGTAATTTTTAATTTATTTTTTTTTAAAGAAAGAAAATATGTAAATCTTTCATGAAAAGTAATGAATTCTGTCAATTCCCATAGAAATCAAAGGACCGTGTCTTAGATTTTTAATCCTATAGAATATGGTCAAGCTATCACGTTATCCTGTTCTCCATTGCCTGAAATTTTGAGGAATATCTTGTATGTTGGGGGTTTTGCTGTCTGCACTTACATTGCTGATTCTTGCAGCATAGGAGGAGGAATTTCAACATGACAGCAATGATAAGGTGGTGGTCATCTAAGATTGGGTCTTCAGAGAAGTTATTTCTACTAAACAGAATGTTAACATTTCCTATCTACTTTATCATGAACAGAATTAAACTCTTTGTAAAAGTATGGCAGAGACCTGGTTCAGCCCATGAATCTTTGGATATGTTTTTATTTTGCTATCACTTCTGAAGTCTTCTAATCACCTGAATTCCTATAAGGACAGCTTTACAAGTTTTGAGGTGTGGTTTTACTTGTTTTGTTTTTTTTTTAAACCTTACTTTTCTATAACTGTACTTAGTAAAATGAACAATCCCCTAGAAGCTTGTCTAAACAACACATTAAAACACAGGTCAGAAATATAAAAGGTAATTACAAACAGTACCAAATAGAAAAACTAAAATTTTCAACATCTGTTTTGCAAGAAAAATTGAGAGCAATTTCACACCGTATCTGCCACTGAAATATGGCACTGATTAAGATATCAAAACAACCTTCAGTTACCCTGAAAATAAAACTATTAAAAAAATTATTTGTAATATTTATATCAATTTCTTGGCACACAGATAATCACCTGAACTATCTATTTTAGTGGAGAGACAACATTTTAGAGCAGCCTGAGGATGTGACAGGTAAGAGGTCTATTATTTCACTTGGATTTAACCAGATAGAACAGCTTTCAAAGTACATTACTGATAAGGGATGGTTTGATACGAAGAGCCTAACTTTATTAGAGGCTCAGCTGATTCAGAGGCCCAGAAATAAGGTAGCTGAAAATCTCCCCCATTTCTTTGATAACTTCAACGCTGCATAAGAACAGGAGACTGATGAGATGCTGATAAATAACAACCAGCACTGGAGGAAGGAAATCAGTTATGTACGTTGTCATGAACAGATTTCCCAGCTTTTGAATACAAGGATATTAACTTTCTAAATGAAGGCAGATCTGAAAGTCCAAAGTGAGGAAAACTTAAATATTTACAAGCACTGTAATATGGTATTAAAAAAGGAACAGATCGCTCCCTGTTCATCTCAAGCATTTCCAAGCTTTTATGACAGACCAGCTGACAAGTTTCTTACCTTGCTGTCTTCACTGTGTGTATTTCGAAGCTCAGTTTGATATGGTTATTAAATAATTCCCACCTTTAACAATCAAAACTCCAAAGACCCATTAAACCGATGAAGTTAGAGACGACAACCTTAAGTGTGAAACATTAAAAAGAAAAAAAAAAACTTTGCACTCTTGACTAAAGCAGACAGAGTTACTTACAAGGAAGGCTAATCCATTCGACCTGCTAAAGCTATATTTCACATTTGATTAAAAACATGCCACTCTAAGTACACAGAGAAGGCTGGAGCATGACGGAGTTGGGCCACTCCTGCTCTAGCCAATATTTTCTGTGAACTTGCAAGGAACTGGCAGAAACATTAATCTTCCTTCCATCCCTTCTCTCCCCCCTGTTAAATCTGCTTCTAGGAAAACACTCTCTCGCGATGCCCATGGGGAAGATGTCCCTGCTGAGACAGGATAAAAGACTCTTACATGACTCTTACTAGCCTGTATGGGTCCATCAGTGGCTCATATCCAGGAAAGCAATCTTATAGTCTGTTGATCTGTGAAAGAGCCCTCTACAGATTGTGAGCGACGAGTGAGCCCCATCTAGCTCCTGTTATAAACACACCTGTGCAAAATAAACATGCTACTGGCTTTCTGTGGCTGTAGTTTACTGGATTCTGTTATCACTGCGATCACAAAGAGGTAAAAAAAAGGACTGTGGAGAAAAATATATAATCTTTTTTTTTTTACATTCTTAATTCTTTTTTCAATCCCCTGGTGTTGTAGGATGCTAAATGCACTGGAAATTTAAATTGGCATCCAGCATCCAAATCACTGAAAGAAGTGCAGCAGACTAGAAAATGAAAGAAGAAACCAAAAGGCAAAAAAGTCTAAGCACAGCTGCTGGCATATTTCCCCTTTCTCTCCCCATTTTGCAAGTCACACTATTTCTAATTTGCAAGGAAAGAAATTAACCTGTAACAGAATGTCACAGTCTCTGCCACACAACAGGAGTTTATAGCATTTAAGCCTCAGTAAAAATTAATTCTAACTTGTAAATAAGAAGTGGATTCTCTTAATTATATAATGGGGCCAGGTCCTTTTCTTGTATTAAGTCTCCTGAGCAATGGAACCTATTTTACAGGCACCAAAGAAACTTTCCCCAACACTTGAAATAACATTGGTTTTTGTGTTTTATTAATAGAGTGCATCCAGGTCACTTCATAATTTAACCCCTTGTTGCATTTCCCAGGCTTCAAATCCTTTAATCTGGCCTAGTAGTAAACGCATTTATTACTGGATAGTGCTGTCTGGAAGAGAAAATCCAGTCATTGGTGTATCTTTAGGGTAGAGGATGCATCTCAAAATCAAGACAAGTTTTATCTTTATTTGACCTACATTATCAATGTCAAAAAAAAAGAGCAGGCTGTGAAGATTGCCTTGTCCTGTGAGACAGTCCATCTGGTTTGAAATAGAGTTTGTAAAACAATTTGAAAACATGAATTGCCTATATCCACTTGATTGCCTCGAATACCTTCAGTCTGATGCTTCTCTGAATGGGTTTTTACCATTATATGTGTGTTTATTTAACAATGATATTGAAAATTTGTAGGACTAGGTACAACTGACCCTCCCCCAGACCCCAAACCATATTAAAAAAGCAACAAATCACCCCCAAAATCCTGACACAAGAGGACAAAATTCAAATGAAAGGATCTCACAATCATCCTATGCTACTTCAGGAGAACACTATTTTGCAGGTTCTCAGAGCTGGAATAATGTAGCCTGGGGCAGAATCATCCTCAACTTCATCCTGTTACTTAATTAGGCAAACATTAACAATGGGACCAAAGAAAGCAGTATTTGGAGAATCTCAAATATGTAAACCATATCAGAACTGCAAAAATCTCTGTTGTAGGGCTCCACAATACAATGAGATGAATAAAGCCTTCCTATGAAACCACCCTGAAAAAAAGCCAAACCACGAGAGCTGCTTCTTTTCTGTACGTCTCTAATATTTAATAAATGTTTAAGGATTGTCATCTGTCAAAGGGATCACAGAACTGGGGCAAACTTAATGAAACTAATTATGAGATCTAGCCCTTTTGGAGTTGTGTGTTTTTGTCTATGGCGATACACTGTCTACTACAAAGACCTTGATTTTAGGATGAAGCCCCAAAAGAGTTAAGACCTCCTCTTTCTTCCAGAAAAGAATTAAATGGTTGTGTTTCATCTATGAAATTCAGTGGGCAAAAGATAGATTTTTCAAAAGTACTTGGGTTGCTAAATCTTCTGGGAGCCAGAAATTTATTGGTAGTGACTGGGATATGAGCCCTTAAATGCTTGAACGTTTTTCTGCTATTAAACTAAGTTGTTTTGAAAACTGTACTAAATCCAGTGCTTCCCCTTCCTTCTGTGAAATGTAATTGCTACAGGCTCACTGAAGAGAGGATATTTTCTGGGCCATAGTTTAGTAAAGCTTATCTGCACAAACACACAGGTAAATTAAGGCAGTTTGGCTTGGAAAAGAACCGCCACATTTCAGCGTAAGCATCTTTTAAAAGCCCTTTCATCATTACACTTACAAATAGAAGATGCACTGCAGCACTGTGGGATGAAATCAGTGGAAGCAATGTTTTATTTTGAAAGTATGGCAAACTAACAAAACAATGCAAAGAGGAACTCGGGAGCAAAATGGTGAAAGGGGAAATTATTCATTTTTATTTGCAGCAGTTCTTCGGATGGGATAAATTCAGCCTACTGCATCCTATTCTTATATTTTTTAAATTTATAAGGATGAGTAAAGAGTGAAGTTTTGCATCCTGCTCTCATAAATTCTATACCACTTGCATTCATGGCATCAATATGTAAGATTTCATGCTATCAGACAAAAGATAAAGCTGTGCATCCCTCACCCTACTTAGATTGTATTTATAAAATCCTATCGTCATCACTTACCCATACACACTATATTGCAAAACATGAGACATTATTGGGTCTTTTTATATAGCTTTTGTTGCTCAAAAATCATTTTCTCCTAGCTTATAAAGATTATCTATGCATTCATATTCCATAATTCTATCTTTCAGAGCTATAAGGAGTTTAATTTTGATTTCTTTGAAACCAACTTCATGAAAACTATTTGACCATAAAAGCTAATTAGTAAAGACTCTCCGTGTTAATCATGTGCAATAGATTATAGCTGGAGGATGCAAAAAGATCATTTCTTCCATAATAACTGCTACATTTCATCATCTTAAGCTACACAGCAATGCAAAGGTAATGACATTTTTATTTTATCTTTTTATGATGGGACTCATCAATACCACTATCCATTTTCAGTTTTTTTTCTAACATCTGCCTGCAATATCCAAGCAAAGTCTCTGGAGAATCATATAATCATTTTCAGATGCTAGCACACTGAAAATCAGGATTTTGAGATCCCAAGAAGCATTAATGCCATGCAGCCTAATAATACAAAGTTAGCTCTACCTGTGGCTTATTCATATTCAGGCGCTTAAAAAGACCTGCTAAGAATGGTGCAAGACAAAGCAGTTGGCTCTGAGAGACAAGGGAACTTCTTCATTCTACAATAAAGGTGTCCTCCGAGCAGAAAAGCTGGTTTGCCTGATTTGTGCCAGGCTGATGAACCAACTTTCTAGGAACATTCAAGGAAGAAAAGCCTGAGCAGAGCACCTGGTAACCCCAGGGACAACTAGTTTTAAGCAGGTAATGGCAATATGATTCCTAGCTGACTTATCCTGAAAGAAAAAATCAAAGAATAATGCTGTATTGATCACAATCCTTCTGTGGCTTCTATGGTGACTCAAAGAACTAAAATCATCTAATTGTAGTTGACCTGAAACTGTCCTCCTCATTCATAAAGACCAGCACAGTCCAAATCTACAAACTCTGGTGGCTATGTTAGTACTGGGTAGGGAAAATTCTGAGAAGCTTCACTAACCATCATGAAATTCATATGTTGCTTGCAATCAATTCTTTTTATTGTTTGATATTTGCAGAGTACCAACAGCGTTCTGCACCAGCAGGTAAAGGCATGAAGAGAAGTTTCTTGTCACAAAGAGATGGCCATTTAGATACAGTGTGTACTGACAAAGGAGAACGTAATGGGAAGCAAAGAGCGAGCAGAGTAATTGAATGATGCATTTAAGCGTACATTTTGTTATCTCTGTGGGGTTTTATGTTTGGTTTCTTCTTGACTTATTGAATTCGGTGTTCATACTTTTCAATCATTCATTAGCTAAACAGTTCTCTTGTGGTTTGCCTAGATTAGGAAATGAGGACTGGGAGAAGCTAAAACTAGGAAAAAGGTGGGTATTCCATTGAGCAGAGGCAGCTTACATCATTTCTGGAACACCTCTTGCTACTTACTCATTAGCATTTACCAGAGAGCTGCCTGATGGAGGCTACACTCCACAGAATTAGTTTATTCTTAACACCAGACAGTGAAGCCTTTACAGACAAGATGGTTTGCTGCAGACATTGCATGCTGGCCAGCCAAAACTCAGCCAACCAAATCATTGGGATTTGGAACATAAAAAGAATATAGGCAGAATCTGTCTAATTAACTTGACAGATCATGGAAAATGGGTGATCTTTTTAGCATCTGTCAGTCCATAAGAAGTTATTCTGTGAGACAGCATAATGGAAAAGATTTATGGAAGGATTTATTTTTTTCCTTCCCATAGAAAGTCAAGGGGCAAGTTAGTACAATCCATTTCGTATGACTTTACACCTCTTCAAAAAAGGCATCTACACCTGAACTACTAACTCACACTCCCTGTGTAGTAATGCCTGGTTTTCCCCGTTAAGTACAAATCCATAAACCTATTTTAAATAGCTACTTTGGGAAAAGTTATTTGGAAAAGACCCTGCTTTTCTCTACTGACCATAAAGGAAGCACTGAATGGCCAGCCCAGGATGAGGACATCTGTAGTGTTTATATAAATCTGCAATTACAACATTTTTTTTTAAGATTTATCTAATGTCTCAATCAATACTCCATGGGAAACATGGATCAGCAAATGTTACAAACCTAACAAATGCCAAATCTATGTAGATCCTTTCCAGTGCAGGTATCTGTCACTTATTTAGTAAGTATCCACAAGGAACCTAGTGATGAGAGGATGTTTGAAATATGCAATCTTAAGAAACCAGGTAAAGTTAAACACACACAAAATATTTAGAAAATTCCAAGTATTTCAAGTGGGTAAAATTACAGACAGACTTTACATGATGCTACCCTCATTTACAGGAAGCTAACAGTGAAATGAAGAGTTTGAGCAGAGATAAGATGATGTGACTGTCCTTCCAGCTAGAAATATTTAGAAAGTGAAAGAAAATATTTAGAAGAGTGATTTTATCCCAGTTTATCACAACAACGTAAGTAAAACTTCTCTCTAGCAAGGCAAGCAAAGATAGCTTGCTGCATAGCACTTTTCTTCATTATCAATTGCAAAAAAAAAATATTAGGAAATCTTACATGGCTATCCTTAATTAGTCAATAAAGTTGTGCTTGCGACTGTAATGGATTTTATAATGTCTTGAGGCAGTAATCACATCTCCCTGTGTGTTTGTCCCTTACTGAGAATAAAAATATCCCAGCCCACCAACCTGATTCTAGCTGGTTTTCTCCACCCCATTATTGGAATATTATTGCTAATGAAAATAAAATCTAAATTCTAAAAATATAACCAGTGTACATTCAGGGTCAGGCTCCAAAAGCAGACCAAGGTCTTGTTAGTCAATATTATTCTTTCCTGTTGGAGCAAAATTCAGAATAATTCTTAACGTCCTCAGAAATGTCAGCTCAGGTTCAGTTCTGACTTTTAAACGCCAACAATGCCCAAGCTTCCTTTTCACATTACATTCAAGAAGTGAGAAGTTTTCTGGACAAAACAAGTAATTTAGATACAGCTTAAAATGGAAGATGATGAAGTCACCTACATTTGTATTCAATGCTGATGTAAATCACAGCATGCAACATTTCCAATTGATACCCAGAAATATGCTTGGACATTTGGTGGACTTTCCTGACCATACTTTGTTCCAGGGACCAATTATAACCAGCAAGGTGAATGTCATCTTACCCAACATGGTCCTTAACTAGTGCATTAGACTGTATAAGTGGAAAACAATTTTTTTAAAAAAAATCTTATACATTCTTAGATTTATATTTAGGATAACAGTGCCCTTTCAACTATCCTTACAACATTTTATTTCAGCTACATCCAGAAGTAAATCAGAAACCACAGCTATTAAAATGTACTTATCCAACAGGTTTGGGATCTCTTCTTGGAGATTCAGTTTAATTAAGTGTAGGGGATTTTTTTAATCTCCTTTCATAACACTTTGTTTTTTATGAAGAGGAAAAAAATAACTTGCAAAACAAGTATCCCACATTCTGAAAGCTCTTTTTGGAACATATGGTCTTATCCTTCAGAAATTATGAGTTCTCTTGACACAGGCTGTGACAATCAAGTTGCATATGAAGTACTGCTATATTATAATTACTCAGTTATGCCAGGCTTTTCAACAAAACTTTCCCAGAAGTTCCTGTCACTCAATTTTGAATGTGCATCCAGAGATCTGAAGCTTTAATGAGCCTTGATCACTTAAGTAAAGGCCCCACCCAGCCTGTGAAGGCAAACTCTGCTAGCTACGCTGAGTGTCTTGGCAATAGTTAGCCCCAGGCAACGAATATCAAGTCTCAGGCAACTTCCAGAAAATTCAGAAAGCTTCAACCTAGAAACAAAGTCTCCCATGAAAATGGCATCAACACACTCCCATCTCCTGGGAACAGATGGATCCATCACATAAAGCTTTGTGAAACGAGAAACGAGCCAGTCTGGAAGCGTGGTACCATATTACAAACCCTGATTGCATTTCCTCAACACCTTCCTATAAAAAGACTCATTATTGACATTATGTTAATCCATTTTATGGGGGTCACCTGATAGTCTATTAAGTTAATAATAGAGTGAATTTGGCCGGTGCATTAGTTGGTGCCCATGTGAGTTGCATTTTAAATCTAAATCTGAATTTAGTCAGGATGGAATTTGCATCTCTTCCAGATCAATTCTGTACAACTGCAAACTCCACACACTTTAAAGAGCTGTGCCCAGTCACTTCTCAGTGAAGTGCACAGTTTCTGAGTTTGTCAGCTCTCTCTTTGCCATTCCTTTTCTAAAATCCAAAGCTTCCTTTCCCAAGGATGCAGAGAAAAAAGTAAATTTACAATTATAAGCTCTGACAGCTCACTTCAGCACAGCAAACAGAGCCACATAAAGCCTATACATCATCCTACAGTTTAGGACTGGGCATATTCAGAATATGCCTCTGGTCCATGGACTGTAGCTGCAGAAAACAGCAAAACTTCAGCCACCCACCAGTCATCGCTGCAGCAAGCTAGATCCACAGATGGGAGCTCTTCATGGGTCAGCAGCCTCCAAACCTCCCGCTCCACAAGATGCAAGTAGATCCTCTGAATACACTGAGCAGATTAGCACAGAAATAATTCCAGCCTGTGGCTAGATACTCATTCTGGGGACCTGCCAGACTTTCCACTCAGCCAATCCATTTTTAAAGACAGCGTCTTATTAGCGCCTTACAGTTCTTGAATTACTTTGCCAAGTCTTTCTAATGAGACAGCAATCTGTCCAAGGGTATTAAGAGAAGTAAACGATAGACCTTTACTTTCTGATTTGATTACACAGGTGTATTCAAAGGTTAGTAGGATGGCAGCAGACTGGAACGCAGGAAAACTTACACAGAACAGTTGCAAGCTACAATACATGCAGGAATAGCCTTGGGAACTCTGGCTTTTTGGCTTTGCAGAGAATTATGATCTTTTCTTCTACCTCCCCTAGCAGCTAACAGCCACAGCACACTCACTGTCCCCTTTGAGTAAACCCTAGTATAACCTGCAGCCCTATATTATAGAACTTTCTGTATTCAAACCCAATCTAAACAAACTCAAAACAGCTGCATCAGCGCTTTTTCTCCCATTTACATTTTACTGACCTCTAATTAAACCAGTTCAGCAAGGTGTAATATTTAAATGCATTTTTCTAGTTCTGCTTCCCAGCATGCAGGCAACATCAAGAAATGACAGTTGCTTATTCCCAGAAAGATAATTTTAGATATATATATCTCACTAACCAAAACGTATTCATTAACACCTAATGCTCAAAACCACACAACACATTCTCACTTTACCATAGGTTTCAATTCATCAGCCTAACTTGGGTGATTTGCCAAATGATGCTAAGCCATGGGATATGTACATCACTATGGTTCCCTACCCACCGTGTTATTTCAAGAAAATGAGAATTGTAATCCCAGTCTCACTAAACTGATGGCAAAGGCAGCAATGAAACTTTTCTCCCTTAACTTCACCTTCTTCCAACGTGGACTTTTCCATGGGAATCCTGTTGTGTAGGTGCCCTTCAAATCAGCAGTGAAAACAGACAGGAATGATTCATCTTTCTCCAATATGGGTCTGTAAAGGACTGTGGGATGAATCCCTTCACCTGAGAAGGTGGGGAACTGTTTCAAAGCCAAGTAGGAATAACAAATGCCACCAATGAGTCAACGCAAGTGAGGAACCACATGGAAACTCAACATGTTTCAAATGAAAATGAGGTGGTTTGGATTTTCACTTCCCTACCAAAAAGTTTAGATTTTATATTTAAATTTTAGATTAAATTCATTTCCTCTTTTCTTTTTTTTCTGTGAAGTGTTCTCATGGAAAAACACAGAAATCTCCATTCACAGAAGAGCTACAAAGCAAAAAACCCATCTTCAATGGCAACCATTTTATGTAAAGCACAACAGAAAAGATAAACTGAAACTGAGAAGCTTCTACTGGAAGAGCATGGGTAGGATTTTAGCTTTCACTCTTCATATATTGGGTTTGGGTTGATAGGGTTCTGCCTGCACGAGTTGTGCCTTTTGGCCACACCCATGAGGCATTGTGTTTAAAGCAGCACAGCCTGAGTCCCTGCTGCTTGGAAAGATGGTCAGGAGCCATGCAAGAACACCCCAGTCCTCCAAAGGCCTCTGCAAGGAGGCTTGTATTCCTTTGGTCTGTGACAAAATCATTCCTAGCTGGCAGTTTTTCTCTACCATCAAAAGTGCATTCAACATGCAAAAAGTATCTTTCTACTTATTTTTTGCTTTTCAGTATAGAACGATGTCTTTCCTCAACTGAAGCATTTTCCCAGCCTTACCCAGCAGACTCCTGTCAGCTGAACACTATCGTGTGACTGCCCTCCCTTACTCCTGGTCATGGGAGCACAAGTCACAGGTTATAGTATTAATCCATGCAACCTCTGCCCAAACCGATGAGCACCACAAAAGCTCTGGAAGAAAGAAACCACTCCAAAGAAGAGAAATCTCTCTGTGCCACATCCCTTTGATGTCCTCCATCAATCCGCCAACATTTAGATGATAACATATTGCCTGTAGTCACAAAAGAACATACTTTAAATAGTAGCCTTGTTACAAATTTGTAAACATAGCTAAGAAGAGATAATACGTCCCTTCATGCTTGCCTTTGGAACAGCTGCTGTCACTGTTACACACCATCTGCAGATAGGAAGGTAACTTCACAAATACCTCCAAAATCCCTCTACTTAATGACTAGGTAAGGAGTAACAATCACAACCAGAGCTGCAGCAAGAGATGCTCACGCTTCTGTGTTCCCACATTTCTAGCTCTCAGGACTAATTTCCAGGTTTTGTTGATGAATTGGACCTGGATTGGTTGAAGTTGAACCACTGAAGTCAATGTTGCTGAGAACTGCCCTGTCACTTGTGAAAGTATTTCCATGAGCACCAGAGGAATGCAGTCTAGCTCAACTGCTCTCTATTTTTTAAAATAGGTTTGGTTTTATTTTGAAAGATAAAGATCAATCATTTGCTCCCTTTGATGACAGTTCTCAGGAGATCTAAATTCACTGCTTGGCTTATTACTGAGCTTCCTGAGTTTGGAAACACAGTTCACCCTCTGGATTTTGATTCAGGGCAAGACATCTTATGGCTTTGTGGGGAATTAGGTGCAGATGAGCTCAAGGAAAGGAAAGGGCTGGGATGTGTAGAAAAGTGCTTGTTGTATGGGCAGCAGGAGGCAGCTCCATGCGTAGGAGGTGAGAGAAGGTAGCACGCTGGGAGTGGGAGAAGGCTACAAAGAAAAGTCAGCTCTGAGAGAGGAGAGTGAGGAACATAAGGAATATCACAGTGTGTGGGATGAGATGAGAACAGAGATGTAGGTTTTTAGAGAACTTTAAAACAATTATAGGTTTTTACCATGGGAGGTTCTGTTTGACTAGATCAGAGCGCTTGTTTCCTTGTTATGTGCCTGGAATTGAAGCTTTCTTTGAAAGAGCTTGCTAACACTATTCCATACTTCAATTAACATTTTATTTAAATGCTTTAAGATAGTTTCTAGATATATTAAAGACTTGCTGATGAAATCTTGAATATAATTTACATATCTAAGTCACATTTCCATTCAATAACAAGACAGATTTCCAGTATGGAGCATGCCATCAATAGTCCCCTTTACGAGCATTTTGCTGTATTTCTCTAGCTGCAGCGTTCACTTCAGATTCAAAAGGCTGCAGAATTAACTGAAAGAAAGAAGACATTGATATCAACAATCAGGTATCTTTTCCAAATTTTGGGCTGATGCCTTGCAGAGGATAATTTTAACGTCTGCATCACTAAACCACCAATTGGACATATCTTCAGGAGTCTTACAAGTAACATAAGTCTATTTTTTAATTTAATATTCTTTTCTTTTAAAAAGAAGGGGAGAAAGTATTCATACCCTTCCTACAAATAAAGCTCAAAGTGTCAGTATCTTTCTGCAGTACATCTAAACACTTCCCTGGGGGATTTTTCATTATAAAATCATATCTCAGTTATGAAGTCTCAGCACCATAAAGCACATATGGGATATGTGATAAAACCCCTTTCCTCCCCCCAACCCCCAGTCAGAAAATACCAGTAACAGAGATTGGTAGTTGGAGCAGATAATTTTTCGGAAAGCACATTTTGAGAATTTCTGCATGTAAGGAAGACTAAAAATTATGGTGATAAAAGTAAAAAATGATTGATACATTGAATACCTGAGAGCAGCAGCTCACTGGTGAGCATTGTGCAGGCACTACTGGAAGCAGGAAAATCGTGTACAATCGTCTTTAGTTACTCTGAGAAGTTCTCACATGGGCAGAATAATATCAAATATGGGTTTGGTGCTTTTGCTTTGTGTATCTTTTTCGCTTTGGACAGTTTGATTTTTATTATACTAGACTTGATGCTGTACCATAAATCCTATAAACCTCTAGAAGGTCAGAAGAGACCAGCTTTGATGCATGCAGAATACAGGAAAAGAAGTGGGAAGGACAAAAAAAAAAAAAGGGAATTTGAGGCTTTTCCTTATTTCTTGTTTTTGTGAACTCTAGTCATAGCTTTTTAAATCCATGCCTTGTCTCACAGAATGAGGTTAATCCAAAGTTCAATTAACAAAAGGAAACATGTTTTTGGTTTTGGACATCTATATCTCTTGAAAAGGTGGAATATCAGAAGTTATAAAAGCCCCCCAAAACATGGAAAACAAGGATATAAAGCATCTTCTTATTTCTGTGA
The DNA here is from genome assembly GCA_013401335.1 of Brachypteracias leptosomus. Lineage (NCBI taxonomy): Eukaryota > Metazoa > Chordata > Aves > Coraciiformes > Brachypteraciidae > Brachypteracias > Brachypteracias leptosomus. The sequence continues at coordinate 643,707 of VYZX01012703.1, forward strand.
AAAGGGGTTTGAGTAGGGGCTGAGATTTTCCTGCAGATATTTCTTTCCATAGCTTCCTCTTCTCAACTTTGCCAGCCTGTCTTTCAAAGCAGCTGCCAAATAATAACAAGTGAGGAGAAGTGAACCACTGGCTTCCTCCTGAGCAACTACTCTTACGCTGCTGCAAAGATAAACAGCTCCTGCCACATGTTTTCTATTACCCAGCATCCACTACCAAGGCCCCACAGCATTCCACAGGTTAATAAAATATTACCTACTTAAGATCAAAATTTGAAAACCTGCGTTAGAACAGCAAGCCAGACTTGACTGCCAGATTTTCAACATCTGCCTGAGCTCTGAGTTTTTTTCAAATGGGTGAATATCTAAAAACGTCTGTTCAATTCCTGGCACTGTGAGACAAATTCGAGATGGGAATTTATTTCCCATTTATGTCACATTACCCAATGGAGCTGCTGAAGAAAGTCAATCACTCACAAGATAAAGTGGAAAGTAGAAAAAATGAGGTAAAGGCTCTTGCTGCCTTGCTGTAACTACACAGCACTACTAGAAAGTACAATGACAAAGTTTTTCCTCAGTCCTTGAAGTAGCTTTTTATTTATTTATTTTTTAATCACCTCGAGTATCTGCCATTCATCAGACTCACTGTTTTTACAGAAAAACTTCAAGCAATCAATCCCAAACCCCTACATTAATTTCTAAGAGGTTCAGAGAGCGGGAAAGCACTGGGTTGTGGCATGAGTTCACACAGCTCAGCCAAATCAATATCCCCTTTAAACCACATCACACTTTTTCACTTTGTGAGTTTTGAAATAGCAGATACAAGTTGCTGCTTTAACTGAATGTTTTGTTATATGATTTCTTTCTCCATTTCTCCACATGCAGTATTATGCTGAGGGATACTGTGGGTTTTGTTTTGTTTTTTTTTCGTCCTGCTCCAGCTACTGAGCTGGAGGCATTCTCTGTATCACAGAAAAGCATCACCACTGCATCATTTCTACAAGAGAAAGCTAACATGGAATGCCAATTAGAAGTTTCTGCTACTGTACATTCACAATGGATTGAATACTTTCTTTGGAGGCAGCTGTCAAACACACAGCTCTGGACACAATTGTGCAGCTCCTCTGAAGAACAGGTCATGGGGGGGGAAATCAATAAAGTACCATCACCACGAATCATTTTCTGAATTTTTAAATCAGCCAGAACATTTACAAGTCATACATCAAGCTTCTTTTGTTGCCACCTTCCTCCTTGCCTTTCCACCGCTCAGCAGGCAGCCCGTGCTTTGGTTGCACGAGTTTCTGCTGATGCCGGGGCCGGCTGCTGCACCGAGCCCAGAGCTCCTCTGGGGTCAGAGGTGCAATATCTATTCTGTTATTAGAGAAATTACTCAGTGCAATTTCACAGTTCAGCAAAACAGTCTTATTGCTTGTATGCACTGTGAGTGCATGCCTTAACAAGCACTTAAAGTTTTTCGACTCCTGTTCCTTTGTGGAAACATTCATCTTTAACAGCCTTAGAAATGGTAGTGAGCATGGGTTTCTTTTTCTACTTAACTTTAATGAGGAATTACTACCTTGCATATAATAAGGTTCCTAAGGAGCTGGACTTCCATTCTCTGCTGCAATTTCAGAAACAAAAAAAACCAGCCGTGAACTCTATGCTTTAGATAAAAACAGAAGAAAGTAACAGGTGGCTTTTTAGTAACATGATTACTTTTATTATTACATTCTGAATATTCAATGTTGGCAGCAACCATCTCTTCTTGCAAACGCCTTTCCAAAGGCAATTGCTTTTTCCAAGTTATCTCTGTTTATTTCTGCAGGGGCAGGACCAGGGAAAAGCAATGCTGTTTCTGCAATATTTTATTTTATTTATTCCCAATGAAAATGAGAAGGTCTTTTTTACAGCTGCACAGCCTGTAATGTCAGCTCCAAGCTATCAGCTAAAAAAAAACCCCACAGTCACTTTGCAGGTTTAAAATAAAAAAAAAAAAGAAAGAAGAAAAAAAAAAAAAGAAATCAATTCATGTTGTCACAGTCTATCTAGAGTCATATTGTCCCCAGCCATTGATATAGAATGAGAACATCTGGGATTCAATTACTCATGACATGAATAATAATATTTCATTTTTGTTAAACAAAACTTTTTACTTGCAGGAACTTCTGCTTATGTCACCATACGATCCTGGAATGAAAGCTACCAGCGACTGAGACAAGCCACAGTCTCTTCTGCATTCACGAGCACATCAGTGCAGGTACATCTGTATCCCTCAGCAGAAAATCTTAATAAAGAAAATAATTTTAAAGCATCTAGTTAAATGCTCCAAGCCCTAGATTTCCTAAATGTCACCGCCACCTTTTAAGAACTTGAATGAATAGACTTGTTCAGTAAAGGGCACTTGCCCTTTGAACCAAAGTCAGTAGCACTTGAAGTTGTCCAGTACTTTTGATTAACCCAAATTGTATATCTAAATAGTATCAGGAGCCATTTAGGCCTTTATTTTAAGCTTCCACTTAATGATTCCTAGTTACTGTTTCAAGAGGATGTTACCAAAACCCGGTTTCTATGCATATATTCTTCTTTCTTGATTGAGTTGTCTATAGTCTTAGTGTCAAAGTTGGGGTCAAATCATATGATACTCATTTCACAGCAATGAGTAAGCAGCAATACTCATGCTAAAATTCCACTGACTTGTGCAATCACTTTGGTATCAGCAGGTCTATTCTCCACAATTAAGCATGTGAACTATTGTGAGATTAGTATCTAAAAGTTCAGAAGCAAAATAATCAGAAAGGGCTGAAAGTCTGGGGTTTTTTTACTTCATTTTGTTGTTGGGTTAGTTTGGGGTTTTTTTGATCTTTTTCGTGTGTGTGTGTGTTAGGTGAAGCCTAATATCATTTTTTCCCCTCCTCTTTTCTCCACGGACATTCACTAAGGTTAGATTATGGCAAAGAGTTGTGATTTGTATCCACCCTACAACACCATTGCTTTGCTGAGGCTTAAACGTTCCCTGCAGAAAACAGTGCCAAAGCTCTAAAAATTCCAAGGGTCTGAATGAAAAATATTTTCCATTATAGCCCAGCTAAGAGAAGCGCCACGCTGGCACTTTGCTCTTGTAGAAGTGCTGTGTAGGGCACAACTTGCAAAATACATTGGGAGAACATACCCAGAAAGTGGGGTAGGTCCTCAGTGGCTCCAAACTGGCAAAACATCTCTGCTAGGAAGAGTTACAGCTCTGCTATGAGACACTGCTCCAAACACGTCAGTTTGGGGCTCACAGTCGTCTTCTGCTGACCAAAGAAAACTTTAGAGGCTGCCTGTTTCTAATGACAAGGCATAGACAGGAGAATTTGCATCATCTCACAGGGGGAATCTCAACTCAGCACCCTCAAAAAATAAAAACCAGTCACCAATTACTGCTTGCAGGTCTCAGGTCTGGCTTTATGCAACGTGTCTAGTCCCACTGTGATCATTGCCTTTTAAAAATGTGTAACATTTATGTACTACAGTAAAAATGTTTTTAATATAATGTAGATGAAGTATAAACTGTTAACCTTGAGCACTAGGGAGTGTGTTAGGTTCTTGTGGGGTTTTAAACCTCTTTAAATAATTTACGAAGAATTGTCTAAGATTTGCTTGTAATTCATAGCAAATATTTTGGAATCATTTAAACAGTTGCAATTTTTGTAAATGTTACAATAGCTATTATTTCATAAATAAAAGTGATGCTCAGAAGGCAGAGAAGGTTGAAGAGAGCACTAAACTGGAGTCTCTACTGTCCTAGGAGTACTGGTGTGGGTTTCCTGACACCGTCCCATCCATGCATCTTACTACTGCTTTTCTGGGAATAGTTCTAAAGGACGATACACAAAAAATCCTGTATATCAGCAGCTTATTCCTAAATATTTATGAAGCATATAATACTCTGTATGATATAACAACACATATATGCTTATATATGATACATGCCTCCCCCGTGCTGTAGCAAAGATACTAAGAGAAAGCTCCTCAATGCTGCAATTAAAGTTAACAAAGAGTTGACAAAGCCCTTCTTGATTTCAGTTACTGGTCTGCTTCTTCAGAAGCTCATGCGTATACATCTTTTTTTTTCTCAAAAGTTATTCCCACAAGTTTCATCCTTTGCACCAAATTTCTACATAATGTTGTTCTGATGATCTCAAGTACTAAAACACCACCTAAGGAAAGGATGCAAATTACTAATTTGGAGCACAAATACTTGAACTAAGTTGGGATATAAAATGAGGATGGGAAAAGAGGCTTTGTATTTTAAGTTGGTTTCCTTTGCTCTTTCTTATGTTGGAATGGTGATCCACCTGCAATGCTCCATTTTTCTGTCACCAAACTGCTGCTCAAAGGCTCAGTTTTTGAGCAAACCCAAGAAACACCATTCCTGTATCAGTCAATTGTCCTCTGCAGGACAATGTAAATTTAACTTAAACCCGTAAGATATTGCAACGCTATTAAGTGGAACAGATAATGAACCTAAATAACTGCTCAATCTTATTAGTGTAGTCCTCACATACCTTCCGTTTTTCTTCAAAGCCTGCTGCTTAGCATTCATACTGCCTGATTTGAGACTAAAATTAGATTATAGGAATGCGTGCTTTTTACAAGAGGTCTTTTATTTGTTCCATAAAGCATTTAGCACTCTTTAGGCACTGTATAAATAAAAATAATCACGATCTTGGAATTCACCTTCAGGAATGGAAATGAAGGGATCTGAGTCCTTTCATTTCTGCTGCACATTTTCCTCATTGGGCACGTTTAGATGGCAATGGTTTGTAAGACAAGTTAAAAAGATGCTTGGAAGTCTGGTAAAGGTGAATAACATAAAAAAAAAAAAAAAAAAAAAANNNNAAAAAAAAAAAAAAAAAAAGGGAATATGTCTGCAGATTTAGAGTTTTACAACAGGGAATAAAAATAAAAGCCCTACCAGAATTTTAAGATAAAGGTCTGCTGTCAAATTCATTAGTGGTTGTGAGAGATGCTAACAACTGCTGGTGAAAAATGATTATGGATTCAAAACCCAGGTCACCACACAAAATCACTTACACTCATATTAGGATTCAAAGGCTGTGTATAATTAGGAACTGTTCCAAGACTGCAAGCCATGATTTCTGAGGACTTTGCAACTGTGAGAAGAGTTTCTGCCTTCTGGGTCACAGCCATATCAAGTCCAACAACCATTTCTGTCCGACTTTCTCCCCTCCTTCCCAGGGTCTATATTTAGGACAGAAGCACCAAATATTGAAAGTTTTTTTGAGGTTAAGCATGCCAATGTCCTCAAAACTCCAGTAGGCATCGGCTTACGTCACTTGGCACTTTAACACTTATAAAACTCAGGCTGCTAGGACTCACCTTAAATTAAAGTTATCTTCAGGTGAAACATCTAGTCTATGCTATTCCCCCAGGCTCCACTTTCAGGCAACGGAGAAAGAAAAAATAATTCCCCAAAGTTATTCACCCTGTCCTGAGATGTGGCACCTATTTCTCTTCATTCCTCCCCTGGTTTTCTAGACTGAGGACTTATGTGATAGCTAAATATAGGCAATGTTAATCCTGCCACTGGTATCTTCATAATTTTTGAATGCAAGTCATCAGTAAGCACATATGGATAATCACCTCTATGCTCCTTAGGCTCCTCTTAAGATTTTAAAAATATCTCTTCAGAAAGGGATCAGATTGCACATAAGTGTGGTTTAAGATTAACATTAGCTGTAAGAAACATATTTCAAAATGGATGTAAAACAACAAAAAAACCCCACTAACAGCTGCTAGAAGGAATAACTCCATGTTACATTTTAATGATATTGAAGCTTTACTTAGAGAAAATGAAAATCAGACTAGTGAAAACTTGTGTATTATTTCCTAAAAAAGCCCCACATTCACTTACAATAACATCAAACTCATTACTATCCCAAATAATTACTGTAATTTATATTACAGCACCTCAGAAAGACCAAACAACATCAAGGCATTCCTATACAGCACATGTAATAGGTAGTCCTGCTTGCACTGCTACAGAGAAACAGCTCAAAGGGTAGATGGGGGAAAATGGTATTTAGAAACAAGCATCTGAGGCATAGAGAAAAAAAATATACAATCTTTTTTTGAGGGAGTGATTAGTTAAATTCAAATCTCAATTTAAAATAATGATTTTCTCTAGAAAATAGCAGGCATTCAAATTATGGAAAACAAGTTCTTTAAGACAGTTATCTTGAGAACATTTAAATATTGAGGGCTGGAGTATTTTTTGTTTCTTTTTAATGATGTGGTTCCAGAAATGATACAAGATGATATCATTTCCAAAGACTAACTCTGGTTAGCTGCATATAGTTTGACATTCAAGAGATTTTAATGTTATCAGCTACCACTGCCTGCCACCCGGGAAGAACAACATTTTTTTGACCTATTATTTATATGTCTCTAAATGAAAGTAAGTTTTGAGAAAGGATTTGGAGGTGAAAAGCAGAACTTCTCTATTAGAAGGGAGGGTCAAAAATGGACTATCCCAAATCCCTGTTTTATTTAAGAGAGAATAAAATGTCAGTATATATCCATAGAATCATAGACTGGTTTGGGTTGAAAGAGACCTTTAAAGATTATCTAGTTCCAACCTCCTACTATATCAAGGTAAGGAAAATTCTGTTGTAGATTGGCAGAAACACATGTATGGTATAGGTGGATTGGTGGATGTGCCAGACATGACTGGCAAAGCAGCACTGGTGACATGAGAGGACAGTTTATGAAACATGAGGGGTGAAAGGTATAACCTGGTGTTCTTGGAGTGAGAAGAACTGCTTGGCTAGAAGACCTCAACTGGAAAGGAACAGAAGAGCAAACACAGAAGTTAATCCCAGCTCCCACCATCCATACAAAACCACCGAAGACAGCGATTGAGATGTCAAGTAAATCCTTAGTCCGTGCCCCTATTACTGTCAGGAAAAAATCCTTTTCATTTTATAGTAATTAAAATGCTCATAGATGTTTTATTAACTCGCTCTACAGAGCCACATAGATTTTATAATTCATCCAAGCACTTACAAGTAGTTACTTGGGTTAGGCTGTCAAGACAGAAATGATTCAAAAACTTGTGTACTTAGCTCCTTGGAAGACATATCATTCCCTAACACAATGGTATTAGAAAGACTGCTGACAGTTAGTGATCAAGAGATTTCATTTTGCTTGTCATATGGTGGGTTGTCAATTCTTCTTTTCCCTTTAGATAAAAGCTTAGTTGCATTAGATTTAAATAATGGTGAAGTTGCAGGTTAACAGTTTTCAAAAGTATTGAAGTGACTTCAGTACTTAAATTCTATTTCCAAAATGCTACAGACAAGCAAGAACATAAGTCTCTACAGTAAATGGAACTTAGACGCTATTAAAGAAATTTATGGAAAGGTAGAGAATAAAACTCCGCCTGATGAGGGCTTTAAATTTGTACCCTACTCCAGACCACTGGTTTAAAATAGAGAAAGTTTGCAAATTAGTACAATTCTAATCCAAGCTAAAGATTTACATTTCCATTTTGAATGTACCCGTTTGCTTTCACATCAATATATCCATGCCATTGTATTTTATGGCAGATTTCCTCCCATCCTTCTAAAACAATTTCTAAATGACTGTTTTAAGATGGCCTTTAACTCAAAACACAAGTTTTTCTGAGTTATGCACAGAACTTAAGCAGGGGTTGCAAAATTCTACAATTCTTTTTTCTATGAAAAGTATGTATGCAAATTATTCTCTTGATTTTTTTTTTTTAAACAGTAAATATGAA
>VYZX01012704.1:13003-25704 GCA_013401335.1 Brachypteracias leptosomus
ACAGAGAGATGGGGAGCCCTGGCATCGCGTGTTGTTTTCATTATTTCTTGGCCAGAACTATGATTCCATTCAAGGTTGGATAAAGGATTTAATCAAAGGAAATATAATTAAATCAAGAGATCTGGGGAAAACAACAATTGTTGGGTAAAAGATTTACAGATTAATTTAATCCATAAGATCCACATGATTTGGAAGTCACAAACCTTTTATTTGTTAGGATGCTGCTTTTATTTATCTATTTTGTAATGAAGAGTACTTCCAGGCAGATCTAATCTGAGATATGATTTAAACACCCAGTAGTTCATAAATCCCATATACACAAAACTAATCAGCAGTTTGAGCAAAGGAAAGATTTCTGCTTTCAGCGATATTTTAAAGGCCTTGAAACTGGGGAAAAAAGTCATTAGACTTCACAGTGAAATGTTGAAATGCAGACACAACAGTATTTTCAAGTTGGATGCACAGACAGTGACAATACATGCCTAATGACTGTTTACCTCAGCTGTAGCTGCTATTCTAATTGACTTTTTTTTTTTTTTCAAAGAAAGATTTTCAAAACAAGGTTCAGAGGTGGAACATTCAATCTGTTCTGGCTGTGTAAGATATCTAAAAAAATGATACAAGGCAGATATTTAGCTAATCACTTAACATGAAGTATAGTTTTCAGTGTAGTAGAATAGGTCATGGTCAAGTACATGGTATCAAATTTTGAGAATTTCTGACAGAATGTTTCCCTGACCAACGCATTGCAAGTGCTTATGCAAATCAGAAAATTCACTTTGGCAACATGAACATAGACCAGTCAGGTTCTTGTCTCTGTAAAATTATTATTTAGCTTTTGAGTTGTATATTAAAATTGTATTTTAAAATTTGCCCCAAGATGTCAAACCACCTTAGAAACAGTAATGATATTTCAGAATGTGCTGATAGAATAAAAACAATCATAACACTAATAAAGATAAAATGCTATAAGGGATTGTTTTGCTATAGGGAAGTACCCTTGTTCAAGACAGCAATATGAACATGAATATGTAACTCCTAGAAATCAGCAGGGTTTAAGCACAAGTTAAACACTAAAAAAGATAATAAAAATTTTCCCTAAATCAGGACCAAGACAATTCAGTAGTTTCCTCAGATTTCCACAGTGACTCAAACACCCTATTAGTAGGCTTTTTGTCTAACTGTTGAGTGGTACTGCCTCTTAGAGCAATAATAAGGTAATATTGAATACAAGGGGCTCTGCAGGGGAAGAAAAATAATTATTGCAGGGCAAAATAGCACAAACCGGTGGTCATAATATAAAATATTAACTGTCTTTCAAAGTTATCATTTACCTACCAAAGCCTCAAGTACTGATCTTCAATATGTCAGGAAATGTTACATTGACGATCACATCAAATATAAAGCTGCATCAGCATTTAGCAGCTGTGTTTTTAATCTGGAAATGAAAAGTTGTTATTTTTAGTCCACAATTGCTGATCAATTCTGCTTTTCTTTCAAGTGTTTGTTTTCACTGGTGTAATGCTCTGAACTTACAGTGTATTCTGACACACAGGATGTTTGATGGGACACCTCTTTATTTGTTTTTTTTTGTCTTGTCAGAAGCCAGCAGCGTAAAAAGGAAATATAAATAACTTTCCAAAGAAGTGGAAGCTGCTAAGACACTTCGGTTTTTCCGTCTCTTTCTCACTCACTCCTTCTTTTTTTTTTTTTTTTTATCTTTACTTAGACAACACAGGGCTTTTTCTGTGCTACCTTTAGTTAATGGAAACAGTTCAGTGAGGGAGAAAATGCCTTAAGGGAAGGGTTTGCTTTCCGGTAAGGACTTTGCATTGCAAATAGCTGACAAAAGACCAGAAAATGAAATAAGCTTCAGGTCTAAAATCTTTCTATCATCTGGTGAAAAGTTTTCTGTATATGTGAAAAACAGAATTAATTGTTTTCCTAGCTTTGCATATAAGCTAGATTTCTGTTGTTGTAAAGTTTTTATTCATAGTATGATGGTGTTTAAAGGCTTAAATGAGATATCAGGATCTCAGTCTGTTGTTCTGTATTTTTATATTATGAAAATTAGTCCAGGCAATTAATAAAAAAAAATAAATATTTTTTTACCTTTTTTAAAGAATTCTTAGAAAGAAATAGATACAAGAATCAGATAACAATAGCAGAAATCCCTCCTACACAATGGATTTTTATGATTTATGTAATCTCCATCTGTTAGAACAAAACACATCATGTAAACTTAAGTTTATGTAGGATTTCACATAAGTACATTCATCTTATTAGTTTAATTCTGTTCTATGCTTTTACAAGTAAACTTACTTCAGCTCCAAAACCACTTGAACTTGTCGAGTGAAGCAGATGGGCAGAGCAATATTCCTTATTTCATAGACATGTATGAACTAAAAGCTGAATGTAACTCTTCTAGTCACATATTAATGCATAAATAAATTTATATGCTACTCAATATCAAACCATCCAAGCACTTTATAATGCACACTGTGTAGTTGCATCTCTCCCATGAGAAAAGGAATTCTCAATTACCCCTTTCACAAATAAAATGAAAATGAAAAGAAGCTGAACAATAGCTGACTGAAATAAATTCCTGTAGAACTGAACCATATTTCCCATGTACAGTTATCATATAGTTAGAGGCATATACAGAATTAATGAGTTAATATTCTCATGAGTTTCAGGTGATAAAGTTTTTGCTGTTGATAAATGGACATGCATAGCTTTCTGAGACTTGTCATTTTCATTTTATAAGTAAATGGGAGTCAGAAAGAACCTAGAACAAATGGAAAGAAATCAGACTGGAAGAAGCACACATTGTTGATAAGTATGCATATGTGGTATATTTGGTTTACATGGCAAGGCATTGTTGGTGGGAGAGGCTACAGGGGTGACTTCTGTGAGAAGACTCTAGAAGCTTCCCCCATGTCCAATGAAGCCAATGTGAGCCAGCTCCAAGATGGGCCTGCCACTAGCCAAGACCAAACCCATCAGTGATGGTGGGAGTGTCTCTGGGATAACATATTTAAGAAAAGGCAAAAAACCCCTGCACAGCAGCAATTGCAGACAGAAGAGAGGATTGAGAATATGTGAAAAAAACAACTCTGCAGACACCAAAGTCAGTGAAGAAGGGGGGGGAGGAGGTGCTCCAGGCACTGGAGCAGAGATTCCCCTGCAGCCCAAGAGGAAGACCATGGTTAGGCAGGTTGTCACCCTGCAGCCCATAGAGGTTAACAGCGGAGCACATATCCAGCAGCAGCCCATGGAGGACGCTATGTCAGACCAGATGGATGCTCAAAGGAAGCTGTTAACCTATGGAGAGCCTATACTTGAGTAGGCTCATAGAAGGGTCTGGAACTCCATGGAAAGAGGAACACATGCTAGAGCAGGTTTGTTGGCAGGACTTATGACTCCACAGGGGACTTATACCGGAGCAGCCTGTTCCTGAAGGACTGAACCCTGTGGGGGGCCCACACTGGAGTGACTCAGGAAGCCCATGGAAATGGCCCACATTGGAAATGTTCATGGAGGACCATATCCCATGAGTGGGACTCCACACTGGAGCAGGAGAATTGAATGAGGAGGAATGAGCAGCAGAGACAACATGTGATGAATTGAACCCCATTCTTTATTCACCTGCATCTCTGGTGGGGAGAAGGTAGAGAAAATCAGGAGTGATGTTAAGCCCGAGAAGAAGGGAGAGGTGGGGGAAGGTGTTTTTAAGATTTGGGTTTATTTCTCATTATCATGATCTGATTTGATTGGTAATAAATTATTTTAATTTCCCCAAGTCTGTTTTTCCTGTGACAGTATCAGATGAGTGGTGCTTCTGTCCTTATCTTGGCTCATGAGCCTTTTGTTATATTTTCTCTCCCCTTCTGTCTGAGGAGGAAGGGTGACAGAGTGGCTATGGTGGACACACAGTGTCCAGCCATGGTCAACTCACCACAGTGGTCATGACATGTTTAGTCACATTTTCCCACCATAGGAAAATGTCTTATTTGAAAATCTGAACTATCAACATCAAGAACGTTTATTCTGAAGTAGTTCAATTGTGTAGATTTTCTTCCCCCCTTAAATGAATTTTTGTTCATTATTTTTAATACATAATTTTTAAGTATTATACTTGTTATACATCTGTACTTGGCATTTTTTAAAACACAAAAGAGCTTTGTAAAATCTTAGATGAGGAAGATTTTTGTCAATGTTTATCAACTTGCTCAATAAAGAAAAGAAAGCTCTTTTAGGCAAGAATCTTAGCAACATTTGATTTCACTAAATAACTTTCTTACAAAATTAATTAATGAAATGTGTCATATTTTAAGTAGAGGAGTTAAAAGGAGAAAAGGAAAAGAATGCAAGAAAGAAAAACAAGGGAAGGGGAAGGGGAAGGGAAAGCGAAAGGGAAAGCGAAAGGGAAAGGGAAAAGGGAAGTATTTTGGATTAGCACAGCAGATTAAGGAATAATTTCCAATTTCTCGATGTTTTCCTGCAGAAATCTGGAATGTAATCTGAAAATATATGTTCAGAACAGCAGAGATAATTTAAATTGTTTGTTAGTTCTGTTCTCTTTACCTAATTTCCAGATCTATGTTTGTGTATAAACAAAGTGCATATCCTCCAGCAGTTCAGTAACATACTCACTGGACTTTTTTCTCTCTTTTGGGGAATTGACGTTTGTGGAATTTTACAAGCTGCTATTAAGAGGTGGGACTGTGGTGGTACATGAATATTTTTCCATCTGTTTCGTTGTGATTTGCCTGAATTCCATGCAGATAAAGAAGAGCTGTTACATCTGACAGATCTCCCTAGGCTGCACTATAAACAGCAGGAGAGACCACCTGCTACACAGAAACTCATGTTACATCAAAGCAGCAAGGATGGCCCGACCCCAATCAGATGGCAGCAGAACTCCTAACTGCAGCTTTTGCCTGGTAACTTAGAAAAATTTAAAAATAGACCTGCATACTAGACATAAAAAACCCCTTTCAAGGATTCTCCAGGGAGCTGCAAGTATTTTTCATAAAATAAAATGGGTTTAGAATTAGTCTCACCTGCTGTTAATCATTTGTTTATGTACGTATTGCCCTCAGATTTCCTTCACTGATGTATCATCAGTTCACCAACCTCCATTTACATAAATTAAAGACCAGACCCTCCCAGGCCATTGGAACAAGAAGCAATTCATTACCATGACTTACCCTACTCCTTTTAAGTAAAAGAAATTATTCTTATGAAGAAAAAGAAAATACAAAGTCTTGATGACAAACAGAAGCTGGGTCTTTCTTTATGTAAGGTCTTGTGTCTTGAAATATTCTTTTCTGCCTTCAGACAGAGAGCTAGCTAAAATAATGGTAAGGTGTAACATGGTTTATTTCTGAAAGTAGTGCTTGCTGAAGGTGGTAAAGTAAAAGCATTAGAGAAAAATCCTTTTCATATTCTGCTACTGAAAGAATAAGTTTAGAACATCATCTCTACAAGTTTTCCAATATGTCTCAAAACCAGACCACTGAAAAGAAATCAGTCTATATTTTTGACTTTACTATTCATCCCATTAGCTGGAAATGTCAAGGTAATGTTCAGAAATTTTGTGTTAGACACTTGGGAATGAAACTGCAACTACCTAGGCATATCCCCTGAGCTACAGAAGAGCCATTAAAGAGTAACAACACAAGAACTGCTGACTATTGGCCTAGGCTAGATTCACACCAACAACTTAGAGGTGAAAAACTCCACATGCTCATACTAATACCATGAGCAATCATATCCCTCATATTTTACACCTGGACTGTTTAATGAATTGTTGCAATAACAGCAGGTCTGGGGGAATTGTGTTCTAATTAATATAATGTTGCGTGATCTCAACCAGCTGTGTTTAAAATAAAACCAAACAAAACCAAAATTGTACTTTAACTTGTTTTAACAAAGAAATCAAATTAATAAGATTTTCTAATTTATTTCTTTTTACTCCCGGCCCCTGGAAGTGAATCTCTTATAACTGAAGACACTCTGAGACTGATTATTCTTGAAACAGAATCTTTTAAAGGAAGACAAACTAAAAACCTTGTAGCTAAAAATAGCTATGTAGGATAAGAGTGTCAATTTGAACATCATATTCCAGGCTTGGCATCACATTCAAATAAGCTTGAATAAGAAGAGCAATAATAAAACTCTCATTACTATACAAGTGCATAAGTTAGTCCACCCTCTCTTATAAACTGGGAGTATTGCATAGCAGAATTGACATCACAAACTTTAACAAAGCTGTTTAGTATTACTTTTAACTGAAGTGGCTGAAGTACTGCTGCTAAAATTGAGGAATGCTAAGAGAAGACTGAGGGAGACCCATGGGCAGTCTCTGGGAGTTCTACTGGTTTTGTCATTTCGTCACATTCACTAATTTTTTTACTCATATGCAGGATATAAAGAAATGAGTAAACCTAATATATTTATGTAGAGAGCTGTTCTTCTGAAACTATGTAATTCCAAAACCTAAGATCAAGTTCTCATTCAAATAAAAGGCATTTTTATGTTCTAAAATCCATATAAAATGTATATATTTAATATGCTTTCCAGATAATCATAATGAACCACTTAAGAACTTGAAATAAAAGAACCAAAGGAGACTATTATCCTTTTGTTTGAATCATTGTAATCTTGTTTATTCGATCATGTTAGTCCAAAATTTTAGCTAGTGGGGACCAACTGAGCGGACAGGAGAGGAGAGTGAATTTGTCATATATTTATCTCCCAAGTCTCATTAGAATGTGCAAAGTAGCCTATAAAAAAAAAAAAAGAATCTCTCAGTCACTTTCTTCTAAAAAAAGATTTTTCACTTCCTAAATGCTCAAGCATTCCCTGGTACAAGAACGGAAACACCACTATCCCACATACTTGCCCTAACTGACAGAACATCTTGTGAATTTTTGTTTCTAATAAGAAGTGGAAAAGCATCAAAAGAAATATTTCACCCTAAAAAGCGGATGGCAGGAGGATTAGTAAACCTTTCTGAAAAGGTGAGGAATATATTTTTTGAAACCTTAGAGCTAGATGAGAGCACGGAACTCAGCTCTTCATGCACTCTCTGTGACTGCTCTTTTTCTCATGCCTCCTCTTTCTGATGGTAGAGGTGGGTTTGGACACTAAAGACGTCCCTTTTTGTTGCTGCTTTTGTGTGCTGGTCATTGGGGCAGCAAACCAGTTTTTAAACAATTAAAATTTGGACTTGGAAATGTTCTGGCCACTTCATAAAAAATATTAATGAACTATAATTTACTCTGTTTAAATATGATCAAAAGTTGTGATGCATTAATTTTGAATGAGCAGGCTTTATACCAAATTGTGTATCATCCATCCTTCTACAGCTGGCAGAATGCCAGCTCTAAAACTCCATAACATGTACTCTGGCTAATTTGACAGGAATGTAATTGTCTAATCTGGATCAGTGGATTTACAGATGACGAAACCACAGTCTAAACTCGGGACGTCATTCCCCTTGCTTTTATTTTTTAAAAATGCCCTAATGGAATATAGAGAGGTTTTTATTTTTATAAGAATGTGAAAAAATACATATTTTTAACTTCATTCAATATATTAATTCAATTTCAGTTTCAGACATTGCTACTAAAGAAGATAACTTAATTAGTTTTTCAGCCTAAATCTTCAACTAAATGTACATGGACTGTTTTTTGCTGTGATATCAAAATGATCTTTAGAGATTTAAATATCCAGATAACATCAGTTTTCATTAGGATTCATTCCCTCAACTCTTTAGATATCCCCAACATTAACAACCTTTACATACAAAGACCTTAAAAGTGCCTCTCTGAATCAACAAAAGGTTACTCTGATTAAATCATCCCTTGTATTTAATCTATAAAGGCAAGTAGGTGTCTTCATTCAGAGCATTATCTGAAGGCATGTTTGGTTTTATACTATGCCTATATTATAGCATTGGGGGGGTTTTATCATTAATGTAAACCAAGCTACAGAGCCTTTTCAAATGTTTCCAAAAAGCAATGTGTAACGTTTTGTATTGGCATTGTAGTTCCAATTAGACTTGATAAAATCCGTTGTCACAGAGCATGGTTTGAACAAACACAACTTAGGGCAGTATCAGGGAGGTTCAGAATATGGGGAACGGATAACCAGGTCTTTCCCTGTGTGATCATGATCCAAGTTACAATAAACTTTATACCCTTGCAAATGAAATGGTCTTGGGGTCTTCGAAGCCAAAACACATCTGAATTACAACATTTGGCACAACTTTTACTCTGCTCTGGAAATGCCTTACAAATGAGCTAGGATTTCATGATGTTATTGCCTCTCCCAAGGAGGAAAGTAAGGAAACCCAAGACCTAATTTTCTTCTCTTTCACACATGTATAAACTAGGAGTAACATCATTTAAGTCATGTTACTACTACGTACCTCTGATACCTCCTAAGATAATAGCCTACCTTCCATTATGGTTTCAGGGAGCTTCATGGTTTTAGAAGTATGCTATTTTTGGATGAGATATGAAACATATCTCAACTGCTTGCATTTTTTCAAGATCACATAATGCTCTTCAGAAGAGCTGAATGTGTTAATTTCAGTGCTCTGGCCAAATTCCACTGCATATACTTATAATCTCTCCACTGGATATTTCCTCTGAAAACCCAGGTAGCTCTATCTGGCCATACACTTCCTGCCCCATGCATTTGGGCAGCACTTCTGTAAGACCTATAAGCAGAACAGAGCGCTTGTGGTAGATTCAATGACATAACCCTGTGTGTACTTTGGAAAGCATCTTGTGATGCCTCATAAATAGCTGGTTAATGTACACAGAGATTTGCACCACTCTACAAAGCCAATGGCCAAGGCAGACGTGCCTT
This sequence comes from Brachypteracias leptosomus, assembly GCA_013401335.1. Classification (NCBI taxonomy): domain Eukaryota; kingdom Metazoa; phylum Chordata; class Aves; order Coraciiformes; family Brachypteraciidae; genus Brachypteracias; species Brachypteracias leptosomus. The sequence continues at coordinate 21,890 of VYZX01012704.1, forward strand.
CATTGCAGACTTTGTTATATCAAGACAGCCCATATACACTGGCCTGTTTGTGATGGTTGTCTTCTTCATGCAGGCAGAAGGTTTCCTGAATCTATATTAAGTTTTCCCACCCAAAGATCACTGGAAAAAAAATTAACTATAAAGTTCTCTCTTACACATCTGAAGACTTCCTACATTGTCTCGTGCAGATCCTCTCCCTTGTTACACAAAATCTGCTCACACTGGTCTAATGTTGGACAAAGACAAAAACAAACAACCTATAAAATGTTCAGATATGCATAACAAGTAGGATCATCTACAGTTTAGTATTAATCACTGATGCAAAGTCTGTAGCCAAGACTATATGCATATGTAGATAAACAGGGATCTCTGCAATCACCCTGTGACGTATAGCCTAAGAGACACTATGATATGTAACAAAATCCTTCTTCTGCCTCTTGAATAAGATTTTGCATCTGCAACTTCAGTATTCCTCAACAGTTAAATATTACCATTTTTCTGTGTGATCTTCACACTAGTCATATATATTTTGTATGTATACATTAATTAGATGAAAAATAAACAATGTCACATGGGTTACTTTGTATTTTTTAAAATTTTCCTTATCTGAAAAAAAATATCAAAAACTACTTTGTTCTGAAGGACTCCCAATTCTTCATGAACTTTTCAAGTGCTTAAAATTATGGTGATTTATGCCAACAGATGCTATTCCATATGTTCACTAATATTACCTGATGATTAATTTCTGAACAATGAAACAATATATTACTTTAAACATTTGTTTGTAGTTGCTATAGAAGGCCATTGAAGTTCCTGACTATTCAAAGTATCAGTTGTGTTACTAAATAAAAATACCTGCTATATAAAATACTCTAAAATAGTCTCTCCCAACTTCTAAACATGTAAGGGAGGATATTTTTATAATAGAGTTCCTAAGAAGTGAACATTAACACTAGGAACTGTAGTTTAATTGTAAAATGAAGCTAATGACTGAATTGCTGACTGTCTTATAGAGACTTTATTGACACACATTTACTTATAAACAGAGCAATGTGTAAAATGTATTCACCTTACTATGCAACAAATTCTGCTTAGGAAATACTATTTTACTGAAAAAAAATAATAAAAAGGTATGTTTTGAATGTGATTGTTTTTTCATAAAGATTAAAATTGTGGAACTTAAAAAAATTTGTCTGAATTGTGTTCTGTTCTTTCCTTGTAGATGTGCTCAAAGATTTTCCATGCTCTGAAATCTGAAAATCAGTTATCCCTAAAACAAATAAATTAATATGCTCTTACCATTAAATCTTTAAGCATCAACAGGAAACTAGTATAAATCATTTAGAAATTACCTAAATTGTCTTCACACATTTTCTTTTCTAAAAATCTCCCTCAGAGGGCTTTGGCATCTTTATTGTGTTGCGTTACCCATTTATCTTAAAGAGAAAATAAAAGTTATTCTGAATTGTTTTCGTTCTGTTGTGTTACAGAAGTAAACCTGGCACTGTACCAAAGGTGTGTTCTTTTCCTTGAAAAGGCCAGGATCTGCTTCACTTTTTCTCATTAAGATAATACCTTGGTGTCCATATTAGATCAAATATAAGTCAGCATTCATTTGGCTTTTATTTTTAAATACTTCTATGATGACTTAAAAAAAAAAACCCAACAAACTATGGTAACAGATTACTCAATCCTGAATGTTTTACTAAGTCAATTTCAGAAAAGCTTTTAAAATATCATCCCTTAAACTGAATAGTTAGACATAGCCTTCATACAAAAGACAGAATATTAAACAAGAGTCTTGGACTTACACAATTTTAACCAATATTATAACAATTGAGACTCTGATGCTGAACAAAATAAGCACATTAATAATTTTGCATATTTGAGTCATTTTTATTCAATCCATCAATTATATAAAGCAAATCATGAGTTAGAAATTTTCAGAATTGTGTATTATGTAAGAATGTTTTTCTGGTATCTCTTTTTCATTGGAATGAACATGTTCTGCAAGATTAGTGCATAGCACACCACTAAAGGACCATTTCACTGAAACACACAGCTCTCACAGACACAAATATATAATTTAACTATTTTACATTTTGATGATTATGTTTTATCTCAAATTAAAAAGAAAAAAAAAAAGAGGCTTAATATGAACGTTTTAACATTTGGCAAAGTATTACTCAAAACAACTTTCTTAACATTCTACTGCTTGCCCTCCCATTAAGTACAATATGTTATTATGTATTTTACAACATAAAAATATACCATGTTGCATAAACATTTAAGTAGATTATGTTATCAAAACTGTAAATGCCTCAATACATCGAATTGTACATTGGTTAAATGAACAATATCTACAGGGCTAAGCAGTAAGTCACTGACAGACCCAGGAATGGAACACATCATTAAAGGATGGGTTATCTAGTAGTAGTATTCTGTTGATGCCTTTGGAAAAAAAATGTTAAATGTATTTGTTGCATGACTGGTAGAAGACAGTATGGTTAAGTGCTAATGAACAAGAGCTCTTCTATTCAGTACTTTTGCCATGTCAGAAAGAAAAAATATATTTCTTTGCATCAGTGAACTGTTCAATACTTTTAACACCAGTGACTCATTTCCTTCAAACCCTGAGAACTGTTATAAAGGAAGATTGTTAAGAATGTCATATTCCTTTGCTTTATACTTAAAAAGAAAAATGCACCAACTTCAGTACCATAATCACAAAGTTCACAGTCTAGTGCCCCAGCTACAAAACCAAAGTTTCTCTGTAAGAAGAATAATATACAGAACAAGTGACAAATAGATTTTCCACATAAACTGAAGTTCTTATTCATGTCCATAAATACCAAAGTGAATTTGACAACTAAGCAATGCATATATATAAGTTTATATGCAAAATCATTTGCTTTGTGAATAGCCTAACAAGTTTTTACCCATTAAAATGGCTACATGCATGAGTAACAGAGATATCTGCTAGCCTGTTGGATTGCACAACTTTGAAAATCAAGCCATAAATTCTGATAATGAATCAGCTTGGAAGTATGTACTGAAGATATTCTCATATAGTCAATGATTTTGATCATAACACATCGTTCCAGTTTAATTCAGGTAACATCTTTTAAATCAACAGGTTTATATTACAGAATGCTTCTGTGCATGATGAACAAACGGAACCAATTTTATGGGCTGATGTCTGCAACGGGTGTATTTTACACACTTTTTATACACTATTTTCTTCTGTGTTCTGCAAAGACATCAGTTTAAGTTTAAAGGTGTACACTAATCCTAAGCAAAATTTTCTATTAGGATCTATATGTCTTGACATAAGCACTCATAGACTGGATAGTATGGTGTTAGAAGGTCAATAGAAAGAAAAAGAAGCTAAAACTCACAGACCTGAAAAGAAGAGAGTTTTTCAAACTATTTTATGGCTTAGTAAACCAAAGAATCACAGGAATGTTGTTCCAAATGACAGGAGCAGTAGAGTAGGAAGATTCTGCCCTGAATGTAGCTGTATCATTTGGAGAGAAAAGGGATCGAGGTGTGAGTGAAAACATCAGGAAGATGGGTAGAGAGAAATAAGGGCATACTCTTCTCACTCAATAATTAAGACAAACTAAACAACATGTAAAGTTTTCTAGCTGATAATGTTTTCTTTACAGAACATACTGTAAATTTTAATATCTTCAGACAGCAAGATATTTTTAGTAATTGTGACAGAAACATTTTAAATTAATATGCTAATATTAATATAATATATAGATATATTATATTATATGGTAAATGACATAATATAATATATTATATAT
>VYZX01012705.1:0-21770 GCA_013401335.1 Brachypteracias leptosomus
GGCCAGCAGGACCAGGGAAGGAAAAATTTCTTCACATAACAGGTTGTCTAGCATTAAAACAGGCTGCTCAGGGAAGTGGTGGAGTCACCATCCCTGGAGGTATTTAAAAGACATGTAGATGTGGTGCTTAGGGACATGGTTTAGACCCTTAAAGGTCTCTTCACACTAAGAAAATACTATGATTCTATTAGGACAGGGAGATCACTCAGAAGTTACCACCATGGCCAAACCAAACTCAACCCAGTGAAACTAATTTAATTTATTGCCAATCAAAATCAGAGTAGGATAAGGAGAAAATAGAAAGCCCTAAATCTTAACACCCCCTCTCCCTGCCCCTCCCATCTTCCCAGTCTCAATCTCACTCCTGACTTTCTCTACCTCATCCCCGCACAGCAGCAGAATGGGGTTGTGATCAGTTCATCACATGTTGTCTCTCCTGCTCCTTCCTCCTCAAAGGGAGGCCTTCTTACACTCTTCCCCTACCTCAGGGTGAGGTCCCTCCCACGGGAAGTAGTCCTCTATGAACTTCTCCAACATAAATCCTTCCCACAAACTGTTCCAACATGACTTTCTTCCATGAGGTGCAGTCCTCCAAGAACAGACTGCTCCAGTGTGCATCCCCCATGGAGTCACAAGTCCTGACAAAAAATATGCTCCAGCACGGGCTCCTCTCTCCATGCCTCCTTCAGACATCTGCATGCTCCAGCATGGGGTCCTCCATAGGCTGCAGGTGGATATCTGCTCCACCATTAATCTCTGTGGGCTGCTGGGAGACAGCCTACCTCACCATGGTCTTCACCACAGATTGCAGGGGAATTTCTGCTCCAGTCCTTGGAGCACCTCCTCCCCCTCCTTCTGCACTGACCTTGGTGTCTGCAGGGCTGTGTCTCTCACATACTCACTCCTCTCTCCAGATGCTCTTCTGCCATAACTTTTTTTCTTCCCTTCCTTAAATAAGCTATCACAGAAGTGCTACCACCATTGTTGATGGGCTCAGCCTTGGCCAGCAGCAGGTCTATCTTGGAGCTGGCTGGCATCAGCTCTGATGGACATGGAGGAAGTTTCTAGCAGCTTTGCACAGAAGCCACCCCTGTGCCCCCCCAACTACCAAAGTGTTGCCACACAAACCAAATATATCATTATATGCAAGGTCTGGATTAAGGTGGAATAGGGAATTACTGTAATATTTCTACAGCCCAGGAAGAGGCTGTATTTATTCACTTTTACTGTAATTCTGAACCGTAATAACCGTAATCCTGAAAACATCACATCGGAATCACTGCTGTAATTGTTTATTAAACATACCAGATTTTGAACCAGCCCGTCAATAAAGGAACAATAGCAAATGGGCATAAGAGCACAAAGAGGTCCTGATATACCCATATTATGCACCAGCAAAAGTAATCCCTCTTGGGCTCTTAACCTAAGATAGATTTTTTTATTAAATACTTCTCTGCAGTCCAATCTACAAAAAACCATCAGCTGCACTTCTTCATTTACAACCTGATGCTTGCTTATGCATTTCCGCTAAACTTTTAACTTCATATATACCCGGTAAGTGAGAGCGCAGATGACTGCAGCTGCGGTCCAAGCCCACACCAGTCCCTGTTGTTATGGCAACTGGTGTTCGCACAGCCCTGCTCTTCGGCTGCTTCCAGTCCTCCTACTGTAATGGATGGAAAAGCGATTTTCAGAAACTTCTCTGTGAAAGGTTAACTCTTAAACCCTGGATTCTGCACAGAGTCTTGGCCAGAGCCTAGCTGCACAGATGAACCAGACCTATCAAACTCCCCACAATTGTCAGCAATGAGAAAACAGTAGAGCAGCAGCATAAGCCAGGCATTTAACCCCAGAGAAAAGAGCAAGAATTATTCATAAATGCACAACTATATTAAAGGCAACTATGTAAGATAAAAGTCTCTAAAGAGACTGTCAGCCTGTCAGATTGCTAGATAGTGATGAAATTTCTCCTGTACTTCTATGATTCTATTTATTTTACAAAGGATTTGCTTCTACTCCCATTTTAGAGCTATTTTGCAGATGTCTTCACTAGGGGATGAACTGATCCTAAATTGCAGATTTCGTTCCTGACAGACCACTGACTGCAGGCAAGTTTGCTGATGCCATGAGCAAGTTTTTCTCTCAAGTGCATCAGGTGAGTCTGTGTGAAACATCGATAATAATTTTCTATAATATACCTCAGGAGAAAAAGACTTTACTATAGAAATAGCACAAAGTACAAAGAATAAAAACTAACTGGTTTTGTTTTTAAAGCCGTAGCTGATACTGTGAGTCCAAAAATGATTTTTAAAAAATCAACAAATGTTTTATTAGTTGAGGAACTGAACAAGTGAGTACTGAGCAATCAGTATGCAGCTTTTAATTTCTGATGCAAGATAATTATTTTTCATTTGGTTGCTTCATCATTTAAAAATTAATTATTTTTATTTGCATTTCAGTAACAATCTCCAGCCAAGCCTGGGGTCTTACTGTGCTGGTCACTGCTGGAAAACAGTAAGGAGAGATCCTGTCCTAAGGTGTTTGCAGCCCATGAGGTAAATCACGATCATAAGGTCTCTCTGACAAGGCAACAGGCTGCTTTAACCCACTCTGAGGCACTTTCAAGTACAATAAAGAAAAAATAATTGGATACAGCAGTGTAATTGAACACAGCAGGTAACTTAGTCACTGAAAAATGGAAAGAAATAGATTAAGATGACTTAAAGTCAGCTTTATAACAAACCAAAAAAATTTTGTTACAGTTGCTACTGAACAGGTGTATAAAGCACTTTTACAGTAATGGTTTCTGGTATGAAATCATGCATCTTAAGTTACTAGTCCACACATACATATATACCAGCAAGTTATCCCAACATAACACAACAGGTTATGCAAATGTCTTCCAAAATGCTTGACACTATTTGTGCAGTTTTTGTTAATTTAACCTTTTTCCCATGGTTTGCTTGTAACCATGGTGATTGCCCTGGGGACTTGCCTGCTCCTGCAGATTCTTACTTCCCCAGAAAGTCATTTCTTGCGCTAACACTTCCACTTAGCTGAATCAGACCCTCTAAAGAGAAGGCAATTTGTGCAAAGGGTTGCAAGGATCAAGAAACGGTTACTAAGCAGAAATGTAGTCTATTATTTTCTCCAGCTATAGCTGAATCCTGCGAAAAGTTCTTTTCTCACATAGCAATGGATGTTCTTAAGAGAAACAGCTCTACTGTTGGGGGTCATTGTGAGTCTTTCCTTTCTTCTTCCCTTGTGGAACCTACTGGCTCTATGAACAGTACATACACTTATCTTCTAGAAGACATCTTTCCATTTCACCACTTGCAGTCCTTCATGAAGTTATTTATTACTTTTCGACTGCTCTTCATCTATATCAATTTACCCTGTTCATCACTGTCAAAGTCTCGGCAGTGTACTGCCCTAAGTGGCTACCACCTATACCCATGGCTGCTAGTGACTTGTCATGAACCTAGGAAAAGTCTGTCTTATTTTAGCTATATTATGACTGATATTGTCCTGTATGTCTTCCTGTAAAAAATAGGGAGATTGCAATACACTTTATTAAAATGGATGCAAAAAAATGAAGTAGGGAAGTGAACAAATATGCTAAGAAAGGATCAGTTGAGATAGGAAGAAAGGAAAAGTGAAGGGAAAAATTAAAGAACCTCATGACTTCCTTTTTAATTTAATAATGTTTTAGCTTTCAAAATGCTTTAGTAAAGACACAAACATTTGGCTACACAAATATGGCAAGTTACAATGAGAGCAGACACAGAAGTTAAATATGCTGACGAAAAGAGGACATAATGAAATTCTGTACGATTACTAAAATTAATATATAGCAGTTACTAACCTTTTCCTCATTGATATGCTTGCTGATCTAGTATACCATACATTCTTTCATCCCTGAGTGATTTAACCCCCTCTCCATTTTGGTGTCTAGTGTCTGGTGGTGTTTCTTCCACTTAATTGAAACACGTTGACAACCACAGCCATCTTTACTGCTTTTGGCTTCTTTCTGAGGTCTTTCCTTTATCCTGTCTCCACTTCTCTCTCTTCACAAAATTTCACCAATGTATTCCAGGCAAAAAAATGACAAAGAACAACTTCACCCTCTTCTCCTCAGCCTCCTTTGGCTGGTCCCCCCTTCCCTGGCAGCTTCCTCCCTTTCTATGTCCCAGTTACATAAGTTTCCTACCCCCACTTACACCAATGTCAAATCCCATCTCATCTCCCCCATTCTGCTCTTATGCTCTTCCTTACTCTTCCCTTCTGTCTGTCACTCTTGGGTAGTTTTCAGTTCTCACAATAAAGGCATGTTTTCCGCTGCAGGTCTTAAACCCATACTTGACCTTATTTGCCCCTCCAATTGCTGCTTCCTCTCCCTTTCATCTGTAAATTCACTGAACCTGCAGTTTCTAGTCCCTGGAGTACCTCTCCTTGTTCCTTTCCTACCTCAAGCCTCAACCTACAACAGCTCTCAATGAAGTACTTTGTGACTTTCAAGGAACTAATTGGAACCAATGTGCATTCCTCAGGTTCCTTAAGCTGTTGTCACCACGGCTGTGCTGAAAGGTGAATCTCACCCTTTCTAAAGTCCTAGTCTGTCCTCTCCTCATTCCCCTCCTCTCTAGTATCTTCTGCAAGATTTTCTTGTAAAGTTTCTCTTACCCTACTCAGCCTTATTGGAATTGAGTGCTGTTGTCTGCTCCTTATCTCTGGTATTATCATCTGTAAACACAAATTCAATTATCGCATGTTTCTAGAAAGAATACTTACTGATCTACCTCTTTATCACCTCTTATCCCCTCCTATTCAATATAAAATCTTGGACTATCTGGCTTCTGTTTATGTTTAGGCACCAACTCAAAGTAAACATGGCTAAGATAACACTAAGCCTGGGTACAGAGCTAACACTCACTGTGTTTATCTTCAATGCTGAAGACAAGACTGTCACCTGTAATTCAAGCTTACCAGCCAGTATCATCTTGAACCTCCTTAAATTCCTTATATGATCTTCTTTAATAATACAGCATTTCGTATAGCAACTCACCTTCAAATTCTCATAATTTCACACACGATTACTAGTCCCTATTTAGCCTTTAGGAGTACAACATAGACCCTTTATGACTTCTCCCTCCCTATCTTACTTGTCAGTACAGAGCCATCATCTCCCTATTCCAGGTGGTCTGTGATACCCAGTTTTGTGAATTTCCACTCCTGCACTTTCATTTCTTCCTGGTGCTTTGTAGCTCACTATAAAAGGCTGTAAAGCTACTTTTATTCCTCTGAAGCTGCTTATATGCATTTATTGCTTTATATGCAAATTATCATCTATCTGGGACAGCAACCATGTTCATGTTAGGTTTGTACAACATCTAGCACAATGAATTTCTGGATATTGAGATTTCTAGATATTGCTGAAATACGAAATAATTCTGAAAACACTTTAAACCCCACATCAGATCAGAGCTCCTCATCCCCTGTACCTGCTGTAATACCTCAGGTGCACAACCAAGAACATACCACACTGACAAGAACTGGGAAACTCAAACTTGTAGGTCAGCTCCTGGGCAGCTCATCGTCTAACCAGTTTTCTTTTCTGTGTATTATCCTAATTTAAGGCAGTGTGCAAGAAGGATGGCATATCAACATCTTCCTTATTTTAAACCTATTTCCTAAACGACTTGCTTTTCCCAAAAAGCCAAAGAGCCTCGAAGACCAAGTTGTCTTCCCTACTGGTAACACCACGACATAGCTGACAGCATTTAGGCGCTCTCTCTCACGACCCACCACCACCGTGAGAAAGGTAGTCTCGGAAGACCGAGCAAGCTCCTCCAGAGCACGGCCCGGGGAGCGGATGGTGCCGCGGGGGCGAACCCGCCGCGTCCCGGAGCACGGACTTGAGCGTCTGCCAGTCTGGGTGCGGGTAGGAAACGGCGATGTCGGAAGTGCAGGTGAAGCGGCCGCCAGGCGAGGCGGCCGCGCACACCTGCAGGCGCCACACACCCACCCGCAGTCCGCCCCGCTGCCGGAGCCCGCGGAGCCGCCGCGGCAGGGCCGCACTCACCGGGGCGCGGGGGGCCCGGCTCACTGCCGCCGAAGCCCGGGCAGCATCACGCCGCCAGGCACTACTCCCCCGCCGCCCTCGCTCACGCCCGCTACCCCATCCCGGCACTCCGCAGCCTCGCTCACCCGTCTTCCGTCCTCCTCGGCTTTATTATCTCCCCTAGCCCCCCCACTCCACGCCCCGCTCCTGGCTGCCCCTCCCCTTCTCCTCCCGCTACCCCCTTCCTTCTCCTCCCGCTTTTCTCCTCTCTCCCATCCCGCCGCCTCCCAGCCCGACCCCGGTCTCTCCCCGGGCGTCGGTGCCGGCATGCGGCGCTGGCCTGTCCTGCGGAGCCCCCGGCGGGAGGGCGGGGGCAGGAGCGGTCACACGCCCGGGGCTGGCCGGCTTCCCCTCGTCCCTGGGTTAAGAACTTGCACATACAGGCTGGCGATAACGCCAGGCTGCCATGGCCGGCAGTGCCTCGCAGTCCTCCCGGCCTGCTTCTTGCGCCCCGTTTCCTAAAACCACCTGCCCCTTGATCTATCTGGGAGAGCCTGGCTTCCAGTGCCAGCTGATTTGCTGCTGTGTAACTGGGAGCTGAAGGTGAAATACTGAGTGCTCAACTGCAGAGAAACTTCCACTCTTCCATCTTGGGTATACACTTTGGGAAGCAATTGAGAACATGAGGTTGCTGCAAAACAGGCGAGTTTCTGCTCTTGGGGGTAATCTAAATGAGAGACACAGAGATCTGACAGGTTTGAGCCATGTTGATAGCGGTTGCAGTTTGTATTGCAATAGCTGCTTCTCAAGGCCCCTGTCAGGGTTGAAGCGAGCCCCAGGAACACTGGGCACTGTAGGACCAAAGCATGAGATATCATGCCTTTATCCCAAATAAATGTTTCTCTCGTAATAACTTTGTAGTAGAGCAGGAGGTACAGCTCTTTTCCCTCAGACAACTTACAGAGTGATGCGGAAGTCATGTGCACTGCACTTCATGCCGTTACAGAACACAGCTGTTGGGTAAAGAGGATACATCCACTGAAAGCTGGAGAAACTCAGGCTGTCCTGTGTTGTTAGACTTGCAAGTAGAATCACAAAGTCTCTGGAGCTGAAAATTCTTGTTCCTAAAAGCTGGTACAAGATGTTTAAGAGAATCCAAAGGCTTCAGCTTTGCATCCCAGACAGTAGGTCCTGCATTCCTGTTCTGAAGTGATTCAGGTTGAACATCACTGCCCAACTTGCTGAATCATTATGCTTTCCAAAGCAGATGACTATTGAGATGTTTCTAAGCAGCTTCTCAGCCAAATACTGACTCACAATGATCCTACTTTCCTACTGAGGTCTACTGAGATCCTTCATAACATGGGAGTGCTGCTGCTATTTGTTGCCCATATGTTTGTGCTACCAAGGTCCCAGGACCAGTGGGGCAGCGATCTGAGAGGAAAGAGCTACTTTCATCACTGTGGTAATGTTTTTGTAGATTAATAAGACATTTTTTAATATATAAAAAGGGGTTCCAACAGATATTTTCTTTTAGACAGCCCCACCAGCAGATAATTCTCAGGGCAATGGCTTCAGAAAGCCAACAAGGAGGCCTAATGCACATCCCACTTCCCAGGAATTGCGTGTGCCCTAGGTGAGCACAGAGCACAGCCCAGGAAAAACTGCCAGACATGCTTGAGCCTCCAAATGAAAACCTGACTGACACAGTCAATGTCTCACACAGTAATTGTGTGAAGCAACTTTCTAGACCAAGAGCACTAAACAACATACATGTTGGAACAGAGCTTCGGGGGAGTGTATTTTGTTTCATTTAACTCCAAAGTTGGCAGGGCTCTGACAGGATGCTGTCTGCTGGCATGTATGCTTTCACATTGCTTCCATTTCAGTTCTAGCTATACTTGCAGGAACTTCATCTTACAACATAATTTTTTCCTAGCACAGTTTTCAAATCCTTGGAAAGCCACTGACAAGAGAACAACTAAAGGCTTCTCTTTCTTTTCTGTTATTACTACCACCACTAGAGAGGAATTAGACCATAAGCGTAAAGTAGGGGCTTAAATCATTTAACCGATTTTCCTTAAGCCCTACAGAGGTGCTTTCTTTGCAGTTGTGCATTGGATCAGCTTTGAAATTTCTGCCTTTGTTGGAACATGGAGCGAATCACTGCAAGAAAGTAATAATACAACTATTACTGCTTTCATATTTAAGCAGCTGTTGTCATTTTTGATTGGTTTATTAAATCAGTTGTACAACAGTAAGACCTGATAATTTTCACTCTCAAATATTAAGATTTGACAAGGTCCAATGAATTTAAAAAATCTTTCAAGATAAAAATGTTTTCATGACTAATACAAACAAAACACATTTTTTAGCTCTAGTAAGTAAATGGTTTCATTATATTTTCATCAATTCTTAATAAAACTGAGAACTGCTTTTTGAAACTAGATTTTTTTTTTCCACAGCTAAAATAACAATGTGTTTTAAATTAATTGAAGAGACTGGTAGGAAGAGTTTTGCATTGTTTTGTTGAAAGAATCAAATGCAATCAATCGCAAGTACTTTTGTATCAAAATCCACTATGATTAATTAAGACAATTACTTCTCACTGACAGGTGCACGGGGCACAATGTCCATGTCAGTGCAGCCCTCTGATGCACTCCCGAGCAAACTCTAAGGTACGAAGCAGTGGTGGGAGTAAGCCTGTGCTGCAGCTGTAATGTACTACAACCTATGGCAGTGAAACGTTGTTTTCTTTGCATGTTGGCTGACATGAAATAGATGGTGGCAGTTTCAATACAGCAATGGAACAATATAAGAAGGGAAGAAAGTGGGCAGAAAAGGAAATCTGCCCTCAGAAACACAGAAAATACCCAGAATTAGGTGAATCGTTGGCCTGAGTCCTCTCCAGCAGCAGTGTAATGAGATGGAAGCTAATCTGCTGGTGAAGGCGGTTGGAGCGATTGGTGCAGAGCAGGAAGAGGCTGATGGCAGTGTGTGAATGGAAAGTTAAGGGGAGAAGCTTTACAACTTGTTTTTATCCTTTACTTCAGCACCTGAGATGGTGTAGCCTAGCAGGAGTAAGATTAAGACTGCAACTTTTTGGGTCTCGTTTAATTTGTCACGCTGTTATCCTCATGCCAGGAGATGATTAAGGCAGTAAAATGTGACTTTCTCCATTAATCATTAGCAAAAAGATGGTCTCCCACAGATCCTACTAGTGAAGCTCGGATTGTATTTTAGCTGCTCTAGTTTTGTGCTGCCTGATACACGCTGTGCAGCGATAGTGATGCTCTTCTTCCCAAAGCTGTCAATAATGCCTGCTCTGCATATGCTGGTTTCTGTGGCTGTTCTCTACTCCAAGAAAAGGAATAGGAAGTAAAAGGACAGGGTGGGCAGGGGATGAGCAAGGGAAGGTACTCTCGAGGATTTTACATTTATAATCTTTCTAAAATGGATTTAAAATAATTTGGTTTTATACTTTTTCTCATAAAAGCCATATGGAATTATTGTAGAATACATTATTAATTTGCTTCTCCAAATTACTGTGTCAAATTCTTTTCTATCCCAATGACCATTACTAGCTGTATGTTAGCTTTTATGCTTGCTTTCAGTGTTAAGTGCAGAAGCAGCAATAGGAGGTTTAAGCAAAAGATGTCCTGCCTGTCTTCAGCTTTTTGGGTGGTATCTCCATTTGTTCTATTAGATGGTGTTTAGCAAGTACACCAGTTAGATCTGTTTTTAGGCCCGAGGTTTTCTCGTAAGCCCACTCGCTTCACACCAAAAATCAGATAGGAGGTTAGTTTGCTCACTTACCTAGGGATCCCTGTGGTTCAAGTGCATCATTGGCAGGGAGTGGGGAGTGTGTATTTAAAACTTGTACTTTCTAGTCAGGTATTTTGTGTATCTGAGGAGAAAGAAAATTAATTAGCTGTGTTAGATCCGTTTGACATCATCACTCCAAGTTTGCAATAAGCCTGGAAGCAAGATTGCCTCTGAAGCTTTCACACCATATATTTGAGTGAGCTTTCCTCCAGACAGCAGGTATTTACCTCAAGTAAATGATAAACATTTTGTTGAGTATTTGGAAAATAGAATTTTCTTGGCTTGATTGATCAAATATTTCTCTCAAATGCTTTTCAAGTATACACTATAGAATTTCCACATTGCTCTGCATTAATTATGCATTTATTTCAACAAGAAAATGATAGCTTTTATTTACCTCGTATAGCAAACCAAAGCAAGAAGCTTTTCAATTTAGTATTCACAGCTTCCTGAAAATGTATAGGTGATATTCAATATTAGCTACAGCTGAAGGTTTGGTAAGATGTCTCCAAACAGCTCATAAATAGGAAGAAGTTTATTAACTCACTCTTCCACAGCATCTTTTCCATGTTTGAAGATGATTCTGACACAGAACCTCAAATCCCAACATCTACATAGTCAGAGAGCAAGGCTTTGAATTTCCCCATCTGAGCCTGACAATTTACTTTTAAATTGGATTACCCCTTCCTCCCCCCCCCAAAAAAGAATAATTTCCCAGATTCCTAATTGTGAATAATTGGGCCCCAGCCACATGGGATGTGTGTACTGTCAGGAATGGTGTACTATCAGGAAAACTTTGCAGTCATTTAAGCTTCCCAGATTTCTCACCCTAGTCTTAGAACCACAGGTGGACTTCAGTGCTGGCTTGTTCTTCTCAATGGTCCAGTTTTCTTCCCTGCATCTCAAGCAAATGTTTTCTAGTGAAACCACTGCAAGTTTTGCATAAACAGGAGGTTTAGGATCGGAACAAGCACATTCACTTTCCCAACCGGTAGTGCAAAACGTAGCAGATATCAAAGTGTCCTCACTGGGTGGCATCTCACTGACACTTTATGACTGAAAGTTGGGCCAGACATGCAGGTTTGCAGTGTCTGTTGTGCTTATTCAGTGTGCTGTGTGCAAAGAGATTTTCAATATCGGGGTGTAGAAAGACAAAATCTTAGGTTTGCTTCCATCTAACGTATAAAACATTGGGAGTTCAAACATTTTAAAGTTGTACCAGAATATTTGCTTCATTTGCAAAGTGAGGGTCAGTGCCTTTTGCTGCACTCGGAATACAGCGTTGCCCCGTTTGTAGTCAAGGATGGGAAGTGGATTGCAGTGGATCCCCTCCACAGAGGTGGGGATGCGGCATTGGGTGGTGACAGAAACTGGGTTTTCAGGAAAGGCTGATGGCTAAGCATGTTTGTCCTTGGGGAAAATATTTTCTGAAGTACTTTCTTGTGAATCCAAGTAGTTTGAAGGGATCAAGAGAGAAGGAAAAATTAGCAAAATAAAGGTCTGGACATATTACTTTGTAACATCAAGAGATGCTGGTTGTTCTGAATAGCCATTCCCTCCACTCGAGTGTTTGAAGGGCATAATAACCACCCGTGGAAACACATCATATGAGGCATTGCGAGGCTGTGACAGCCAAACAGAGATCTCCTCCTTTTTTAAAGAAGGTAGAAAGTCTTTCTCCAGTCCCTTGGGGTGTCCCAGACTTGTCCAAATAAAGTGGCAGCTAGTGAAATAAAATTGTTTCCTGGGAATTAAAAAATAATAAGCTGTGTGCCAGGCTTTAGTTGAGAGTGTTTTAAGTATCTATTGGCTCAGGAGCCTGAGTAGAGCAGATCAAGTGTAATATCCAGCAAGTATATTGCAGCAAGGATAATGCAGAGAGAGGCTTAAAATTCTTTACGCAGGGAATTGGTGGGTGGTACTCCCCAGAGGAAAGAGCTATTGAATTTAAAATTAAAAAGGGTGCAAATCAGCTGCTACAGCCTTGCAGAAGCTGTCATTGGCATCAACCAAAATGTCACTGGAAACCTTAGGCTGCAAATGGAGTAGTAGCACTGTGTTGTGATGGATTAATTCCAGTTTACCCAAATTTCTGCAGAGCTCCTCCACATCAAGTCTGTTTAATGCATACTCTGTTCCAAGACTACACTTTGTCCCTAATTAAGAAGGTAAATCGTAAAACATAGTTATGAAATCAGTATTTCATGTAACTAAGTATCATATTGGGTAAACATTTATCACTTAAGATGTTCCTGGCAGAATAAGTCTGAAATTCTATGGGCCCTAATACCTAAATCTTAATTAAAATAGCTTTGACTTTTTCTTTCAGATGCAGTCTCCTCTCTGTGGGTATTAAAAGATTAAGCAGATACTGCTATGTCTTGTTTATAGGTAATTCATTTGGTTTGTTATAGACTAGATGCTATAACAGCTTAAAGCGACAGTGCAGATAAATCTAAAGCAATTAAAAGAGAAGTAGGAAGTCACTCAGTTGTGTACTGTATTAGGAAAGCTTTGTAAATTGAGGAGTTGCTAATTCTGTGCATACAGGGTTCATTCAGTCAGATATAAATCTGACAAAATACAACAGTTTGCTCTCTTCTATTCTTAGGCTTTGTTTCCATTTCCTATAGTTCCAAAAGGATGGAAAATAAAGAAAGGAAAATTGTTAGGGTTTGATTACATCTGTGTTTTCAGTGTGTTAGGTAAGAGGTCAATTAGGAGAAATCATGCTGAATTTTTAAATCTCGTTTTATTATTTAATAATGAAAATGATTTAGAATGAAAAATAATCTCCATTCAATAAGCACTTTTGAATATTTCTAAGCTTCAGCACAGCCCTTTTCTGATTTACACATCTTCCTTTGAGCTCCAGTGCTCCTGATGAGTATTTTTTAAAAATTAAATTGAAAACTTACCTCAATACAATTATTCTGAATTCAACCACATTCTTTAAAAACGTTAATTTTGAAAGTGGCTGTTCTCCCATTCATGTCCCTTTTTATTCTGTCTAAGCACTGTGGAGCCTAGAGCATCTTCTTTTAAGAGTCCTCCAAAATTTTGACTCCTCAGTATGATGTGGTCAGTGCCTGGTGAAACCGAAATATTGGTACACCACCAGTGCCCTCTCCCAATGCTTTTTTACACTGAAATGTGCAATGCAACTGTAAATATTTTGAGGTTTCAGCCCCTTGAGGTTGGTACCCAGCACCTGACTCACGGCTGCTGCACGGCGCCTGTGTTTGTTGTTGCGTGTCTGTGCAAAAGGAGGGAGCAGATGATACCGTTATTATGCAAAATCACTTCCACCCACCCCAGTGACTCACCAGCACGTCACCAAGCAGAATTTACATCAGCTTCAAAATAGATCTCTGTTACCCATTCGCATCTCAGCAGATTATTTACTTCTTCCTTCCACTCCTCCTCTGAATGACGACAGCAGGGCTACGTGTTTTGCTCTGGGCGGGGAGCGGGGCCGGCGGCCGCCCGGCCGGCTCAGCCGAGTGCCGGGAGCAATCGCCTCCGCTGGCGGCCGGAGCTGCAACGCCGGGTTGCAAGCGCTGCGGCTTCCCTCTCCGCTGATCGGCCAAGCTCTTTTCCTATGATGGAGGTTTTCTTCAGCTGAGATTTTTTTTTCCTGTATTAAGAGCAGATCAACTCATTTGTATCTTGAAGAGTTGACTCATCTGTGTATTAACGTCAGGTAGTGCTGATCCCCACTTGCCATGATGTGCCAGGCTGTAAATGATGGCTCAAGGGCTGTTTAACTTAAGACAGACTCATGTGCCTCAGTTTAAATTTGGTGCTGCTTTTAACACCTTAGTGAAACAAACTGCAGTGGGAAATCAGTCGCTTCAGGAGAGGAAAATGAAGATAATCTCTTTTAGAATACCTAGTTGTTCTCCAGCAGCAATGCACTATCTCAGTATTGTGGAAGCACTATATCTGATTTTGACCTGTTAATGATATTAAATAATTAATTGCATTCTTATTTATTTGAGGGATTCTCTTAAATTATTGATTTTGTGGTTCTCTGCTCTGCAATACTTTGTGTGTAAATGTGAGTAGATGACATTTAAGTGTATTTGTATTATGTATTTACAAAATGATCAGAGAGCTGCCTGGGAAGAAATTGTACCAATCTGTCATGAGCATTTTGTTGGCTGTCTTCCACTTTGGGTCTCCTGCTAGTCCTCTTGGTTCATGAGATGAACTCACCACACTAGAGCTCTTCCCTTAAGAGGGCATCAGGGACTGTAGATTAAGATAAAATAATCTTCTTTCTGATCTTCTTTGATGCTATCCTAGTGCGTGAGGAGAAATGTAAGAGATTTGTAGAGTCTGATCAGTCCCAGACCTTGAGGAGAGAGGAAATGAAGCTCTGGTGACTTCTGGCAGTAAAGTTCCTCATGCAAAAACATGAGTAGCTCAGCTCGAAAGAAATCGATATGGTTGTGAGAAGAGATTGGTAAAGTCAATTCTGTCCCTGCTAAAGTAACATTTTTCTTTTCCCATCTTTTGGGAAAAGACGACTGAAAGGTTTGTGCAAGATTGTATGCAGATATCCCTGTGTGCAAATAGCATTCACCTGTGAGAAATGATCCAGGAAGGGGAGGAGGAACTCACACATGAACACCATGTGATTCCCAATTGTAAAGGCTTTGAGGCCTATTTTTAAACACGATGGCATGAGCACTTTGTGTTAATCGGTCATATAGCCTTCTGTAACTGCAGCCTGGCTACAACCCTGTTATCAGTTCTGTCATTGCAAATCAGAGAACGGGAGAAGCCTAATTTCACATAAAATCAGTATGTTTCTTCATCTGCCTTGAGGAAAGAGAAAGAAGGGGATAAAGAAGAGAGATCAGAGAAAAAGAACTATCATCCCAGTATACCTGCAGAAAATATATCTCAGCCATATTTATGAGGTTACTCTGAGTACAGCGAGGAGACAGAGATCAGTTATTTCTGTGAAAAATCAGCCTTCTCCAGGTATCACCTAATACAGGCAAAGTCTGCTCATTCATGACGAGAATTTTCCCTGAATTTTGGATTTACCCAGCTGCTGTTTCCAGAAGGAGCTGTGCTATAGAGCAAAACACTGCTGGAGGGCATTGCCTTGCCTGCCCATTAAGTCTATCCACAACACCACTCCAGCACAGATTATTTATTTGTGCTGCACCTGGGAGCCCTTATTGTGCACTCCCCTTTCCTTGTACTCCATCTGTGCAAGCAGAGCAGCCTGAGTCAGCTGGCCTCAGAGGACAGTGCACCAATAGGTAGCAGGGCATTGGTTGGTGTTTGCTCTTTGCATTCCTAATGGTTGAGGGAAAGTCATGAGCCTGATCTGTCGTTGGCCACAGCTATATCACTGGTATGACACCAGTGTGTTCAGTGTTTGCCTGAGTTTATGCGCAACAGGACTGTAGCACCCATGTTTCATGTTCTGTGTGTGACTCATCATAAGGATAGGGAGAAAACCCACAAGTTTAAATAGCTTCAAGAACAGTTAAAAAGCAACAGCAAAAACAGGTGGCTTGAAGCATCCCAACATAAGACTGCTAAAGAGTGATTTGCAGAGATTTCTATGTATGAACTGCACAGCTTGACATGAGAGGTTGGAGAAACCGTGGTATGGAAATGAGGACCTTGGGATTCAGTTAGAGATGAAGACATCTGACCCTCTCTATGGCCCATTACAGTCCATGGGGATCTAAGGAATAGCTTGGACAGCAGTTCAGCTGGCCATCCAGAGCAGGATCAAGTCAGGTAGATAAGCAAATCATCTGGTGATCCAGGTAGAATCCAGGCCCCATATCTGGGACTCGATGATCTTAATGGTCTTCTCCAGCCTAAAAGTTTCTATAATTCTACCAGGGTGTCTTAGCTGCCTTATGGTGTGTGAAATGGCACTGGACATCTCTGTTTGCACAGCTGCAACAAACTACATCTCAGGTTGTCTATGGTGAGAACTTAGACATCCAGCTTACATGAAGACAATGTGATTTTTGCTGTCTGGAGCTGAATCTCACACCTTGTCTTGCTTTGTTAAGCTGCCTTCTGTCTGCTAACTGGTTCTTCCATTCTTTCACAGGAGATATCCATGCATCCTGATTTCTTTGCCATGTTATGCAAAAAGATTGGATACTTCAAAATGTATTGCTTTGAGATATTATCATTTGCAAAGATTTACTTAAGACATGGCAAGGTGTTAGTAATTAGATGAAAAACAATTATATAGTTAGTACTGTAAAGTAGCTGACTTGATTCTAAAGGTTGTTGTGAAATTCACAATTATCTTCTCTGAAAACTCAAATTTCACAAATGTAGGGGTTTTCTTGTCATGATGGGGTTTTGTTTGTCTGTTCATTTGTTATTTATAAGAGGAACAACATTCCCACATAATCCTTTTAAATATAAATGGATTTTGCATTATTGTTGAGATATGACTATTAAATTACTTGGAGCTGGTTGTGTGAGAGATAAAAATGCCTGGATGAGGAACCTGAATTGTCTTCCAGCAAAACAGAGCAACAGGGAATTTATAGGTTTGGTTCAACATTTTGAGTGTAATCCGAGCCTAATGGGAACAGGTGGCAAGACTGTCGTTAACCTAAGTGGGGTTGGTATTTAACACATTCATTTTAGCTTTTCCAGGTTTGAAGTGCTTGCATATTTATATGAGAAATGTACTTTTATTATTACAACAACTTTTTTCATCTAAACACAAGAGAATCCTTTTCTACCTGTCTTAAGTAATACCTTTACATAAGGTGAGCTGAAGTATTTAATTAACCTAAAGATGTTTTTTTAAGAATTTAACAGGGTTTTTTTTAAGAATGTAAAGTTATTTTTACCTAAATAATTATCTTAATATATTTTTCACTTGAAAGAATGATAACATTATTCCAAACCATGACTTCACAGTACTAACCACAGTAATCATTAGAAAAATGCCAAGGTGTATGTACCATAATCCATTCCATTATCAGGTGGGCTAGATCTTCCTAAATGGTTTCATTATCAATTTTACACAGAGTTTGGTCCCACTCAAAAACACTCAGAGTAATGGGTT
This sequence comes from Brachypteracias leptosomus, assembly GCA_013401335.1. Lineage (NCBI taxonomy): Eukaryota > Metazoa > Chordata > Aves > Coraciiformes > Brachypteraciidae > Brachypteracias > Brachypteracias leptosomus. Next base: position 16,962 of record VYZX01012705.1, read on the forward strand.
TGAAATTGTAATTTGTACTAGTAGTGACTACTACAGCAGTCAAACTGTTGAACACACAATAGCAGCAAGTGTCTACCCAGCATTTATATAAAATACACCCAAGCAGGCTAGCTGGGTAGGTGTTTGAAGATGGCTTTAGTGATGTCATCTCTAGAGACAAGATTCTAAAAGATTTGATTCTTCTTTCACTCATCTGAAAAAATAAGGCATTATTTATATTGCCTTTGGACCACCTCATATCTTCAGAGGAGGAATTGCTGATGCATCCCACTTTCCAAAAAGAGTCAGTCAGAGCTTTCTCTACCAAAGCTGAGGAAAGAAGCTTTTCTAAGCCACAGCATTTCCACAAGCTGAGAATTCCAGATTGAGACCAGTGAAAATTAGATTGAAAACACCTCTGCTTGGTCACAAAGGTGCTCATAGATACACACTTACAAGCACTTTTCTAAATTCTTATGTAAAGTTTTCCTCTAAAAGTGTATCACACATTTTTAGAAACTTAACTGTTTTGGACAGTTTAAGTGCAGAATTCATATTACATCAGTTTAGCACTTGGGAAGAAACTTTCTGTTTCATTTTACTGAAGTAAAATTGTGTTAAGTTATATTCTTCAGAGTTATGTACCCCAGTTAAAAAATGCGACTGATTTACTATTTAGTACAAAACTGTTCATCGCTATTAATTTCAAATTTTGTTGGCACTGGGAATTAAAATCTGATTTTTTACAGTTTTTCTGTAAGTACATAGATCAGCTTTACAACATTTTACTGAAATACTAGTTTCACTGGTGTGAGGACTAGTACAGCCATGATACACCAGTATAGCAGTGGTGTCATAACTAAGCCTTTTTGCATGTGGAAATGAACTCAGCCACTCAGTGACATGTTAAGGCAGATCCAGCCACTTCACACTGGGGTAGCAAACACAGTACTGGTTGTGTGCAGGTAAGAGCAGTGGTGGAGTAACTGCATCCTGCTAGTTCAATATTCATTAATTTTTCTTGGGAAATTCTCTGCTGGGAGGTAGAAAGAATCAGAAAATATTTGTTAGTTTAGGACGAATGACAGTAAGGAGTTCCTGCAGGGTGGGGTTCTGCAACACAGACATTTCTGTCTGTGCAAAGATTACTCATCATGGTCTGAAAAAGTAAATTTAAATTTAGGCCTTACAGTGTCTCTAAATGTGCTGAGCACTTCTAAGCAGTCTCGATGCCCAGCATATAAATGATAGGTGCCATATGGGTACTAACATCACTCCCATGACAGTCCCAGCAGCAGTACAGACCTGTCACTTTGCAATGAACCTCTCTTTGGTTGCATTTGCTCTGTTTTCTTATTGCATTCATCTAAGCTCATGATTCTTGTTTTCATGTTCTTTTCTGGCAACTATTTACCGAACCTTAACCTTGATCTGAGCTGTAGAAACACTGCTGTACACAATTCTGGTCCACAGTTTCGCAAGGGGCAACTGGAATCTTGGGGACAGTTTGGCTTCAGTAGCTGGAGAAAACTTTGTCTTTTCATCTTGCCTCCTCAAACATTTGCTGTACTATTGGTAACTAAAAAAATCCATATATAACTTACTTTTTCCATACCCTTAGTCAATGGAGCATAATGAGTAGATTGATCAAATAATTGGTCAGTGTAGCCTTTGTCTTATGATGCTTTGGAGCCTTGATGCTTGCTGCAGCACAACAGGCTCAAGTTGCATGCTCTGATGCTTGGTCCAGGTTGGATAAGCCCTTATGAACAGATTGCAAGTCTCTTGTAACAACTCAGTCAACAAGTACATTGTGAAGTATAACCAATTCTGAAACAGTTTTGTCTAATAAATAGTTTTACTAATGTCCACAAATTTTTACATGGGTGAATTTGGCAAGTTAGGTTGTTGTGTAGCTATGGGAGATAAAGACAAAGATACATCTGAATTTAGGGTAACCAAGTGGGGATTGCAGATACTGAATACTTCCAAGAAAACCAGGCTGCTGAGAGGAGTGGAAGAATATTGCTTAGCAACATGAAAAGATTCAAAACTGCAGCCTCTGGTAGAGAGGCAGTTTATAAATGCAGGAGGAAAAAGGGAAGGAAGCAGTGGAAGAATGTAAAGAAGTGTGAGAAGGGGAAAAACAGGAAAGTCGGAGTGTCAGAAGGACAAAGAATTAAGAGATTCAGTAAGGAGCATGCAGTGACTTACAACAGAGTGATCCTACTAAGTTGATGTGGTAGAGCAGAACAAGATTGGGGAGCAAGCAAGGCTAAGCCATTGCCTTTGGCTGCTCTGGTGTGGAAAGGGGGTCCGTACTGAGTGAGATTGTTCCGTATATCCCAGATTGACATTTGTTCTTACTGTTGCTTTCTCCATCATGCTTACAGGTGAAGTTGAAAACAATTTTTCTGTTAGCTGAAGCAGGTAACGAGTACGTGGGAGAAACAAGTGAGTTTCACCTGGACCAGTTGGCAGATCTGCCTTGGACTGACACAAGGCAGAGAACAGCAAAACAGACATATGCAAGAGTCACCATCCCTGGAGGTGTTCAAAAAATGAGTAGATGTGGCGCTTTGAGACATAGTCTAGGGGTCAGGGAGATGTTGGACAAAGGTTGGACTTGATGATCCTAGAGGTCTTTTCCAACCTAGATGATTCTATGATTCTATAAGAATAAAGTTACCATGTAATGATGATGTCCACAGCACCTCTGTCCCCAGAGACCATGGATTTCTCCTGAAGAGTCTGAGAAGAAAAGGTAAGCCTCTGCCAGGCTCTGTTAGAAGTTATCAAAACCCTACAGTTCAAATATTTAACTTAAAATCTAAGTTGGTTGTGGAAGGAAAACGTGATAGCTCAGGAACAACAGGAATATTTTCACACATCTATTTTTAAAAAGAGAAAAAAATTAAAAGGCTTGAGATAATGTTTTACAGCCTTCAGCTGCAGGATCACTTTATCTTTTTCCTATCTTGCCAGAGGTGTGAAGCAGGGTTGGACATTGCAAAAGGAGATGGTACAGAAAGTGGAAAGTTGAAGACTTTTGCTTTGATGGAAAAAACACACGAACCCTGATAATCCCTTCACTTAATATTTGGTAAAAATTAACAGAAATATTAAACAGTGTAGTCAAAGAATCCACTTTAAAAATACTGAAATCCTATAATGTACCTGAAATCAAACATATACAATTTTTGGTGGCAATTCTGAGTTAACCAAAATTCTGCTCCACTTGTCAGTGTAGATCAACCTCTTCAGACTCTTCAGTGAGAGGCTGAATACATGCATGGCACCATATGAATCTCTAGGGAGCATGGGGAAGCACAGCATAATAATTATGAACAATTAAAAAAAATTTCTTGGTATTATGAAACCATGAGATTAAATCATTAAAACATCAAACACTGTAATTCAAACCCAAATACTTCAGCAAAGGCTTCATGAGTTTTACCCTGGCAGCTTTTTGAAAGTATCTTGAGATCGCTCTCTAGAGGTGAAAAATAAAGATTTCATTTCTGAAAACTCAATCAAAACTGTTCTTTAGAGAGCACACAGAGAGACACACTGTAAGACCGGAGAGATTTTTAATAAGCCTACAGAGGACAAAAGCTAAACCCACTTTTTTCAGAAGAGCAGTACTGGGGCAAATAAACAGGGAACAGCCCTACAACATTGTGCATGCAAACACTTTTTTGTAACTCTTTAATGTAAAAGTGCAGTTGTCTATTCAAAGCTGTCTCTCCAGCATCTACTTTTGTTTAACTCACCTTCCCCTATAGTTTTCCTGTTGGCTCTGTCCAATGCAGAGCTCTCCAGAAGTGTCCACACAGCTGCAGCTTCTCAGGTCCCACCAGCACCACCATCTAGCCCCAAAGTCTCAGTGAAATATAACATTGCAATAATCTACTAATGGACTTCAGTGAACCTCAGGAAAGTCACATTCAATTCAATGAAGTTGCAGGAGTTCAAATATTACACTTGCATTTCCCCTGACTGTACAAAATGTGAGCTCCTTGGTGATACACAAACCCCAGGACTTTACAAGACCAAGTATTCGTGATTTACTCTATCCATGATTCTTGCAGTTAATGCCGTAGTACAGATGGTGCAGGAGTTAATTTGTTTATACCAAAGCAACATTAAAAGATCCCAGGTGGGGATCCCATCCCCACGAAGTGAAGGCGGATGAAATTTGCTTATGACTCATCTCACCTATTGTGCTCTTAAAGATATTTAAGTCCATATATAATAAACTATACATTGTCTGCCTGGAGACAAATACTAAGGTGCTGGCAAATGTTAAGTCTTTCACTCTGTGAATCCAGTCCCAGTTGGGCAGAAGACAAGCACTGCATATGTTGACATAAGCAATAGAGCAGAATTCAAACATCCCTTCTGCAGTAGGAATTCTGCCAAAAAAGCCAAATTCACATACAAAGATATCTGAGAANCAAAGATATCTGAGAAGCAGTTGCCTTCTAAACGCTTCTGCTCAGGAATCAGTCCCTGCACAGAATGCTTTTCCGTATCTAGTAGTTCAGCAGAACGTGGATGCATTTATCTTCCAGAAAACTTTTAATATCTTTATGAAAATTAAACTAAAACAAATTTAAAAGCTGAGCATTTCAAAATGCTATTATGTATTTTAAAAACCCAAACAAACTGAAGATCTCCCCTCTGCTGGTCAGTGTGGATTGCCATGTTCAACAGCTATACTCCTTAAAACAAAAGCAGCTCCAGAAGCGAGTGCTTGAATACTACAGGAGCACTCACCACCCTCTGTCCAAGAACATAAGAAGTCCCAGGAGCATCTTATCAATGTTT
>VYZX01012705.1:31279-50771 GCA_013401335.1 Brachypteracias leptosomus
CCTCAGTTTGTTAAACCCAAGATAGATGTAAATTCTTACAAAGTCTAGGAAGAAAAGCACTATTTAATTCTGCCTCATTACCTTAAAACAGATTCAACAAAAACTCGTAGTGCTTTCACATGAATCCATGCAATGAAAGCTTCACTGAAATTAACTTTCAGCCACCGAACCAGAGGCCCCTGCGAAGAGGAAAAATTATATTATTCAAACTTCAGGAAAAGATTCAGCCCATTAAGCATGTCTGAGCAGATATTGAGTATCTGCACCATGATAATAAAGACAACTTAAAGGCAGAGTTCACTATGGACATAATGGCTCAAGGGCATTTTGATACAAAGTAAGAGAAATTCAATGAGACTTCTGTTGTCTCTTCAGTACAGCATCTCATCTGTAGTGGACTAACCATATTAAGGACTATTTTAGTAATATCTGATTATTTCATACAAATACTTGTCAATTTTCAAACTTCTCCTATTATCAGCTGCAGTATCAGCNCAAATTTGATAAAGTACAACTTAACCTACTTTATATCACTACTAGGCAAGGACATAAATGTAGGAAATCACTCAGGACTAGTTCCCAAATTAAACACCTTGTAGAGAACGTAACAGAAGCTTTAGCAGCCGCCCACATTACTCCCTTGGTAAAGGGTGGCAGTTTGCATTTCATGTTCAGAGATTTCACCACTTCAGAAACACTTCATACATGTCTGGATATCTGTTCAAGCTAAAATTATTTTACAGAAAAAGGAACTAAAGCTGGTCCAATACTGAAAAGTTTGGACCACAGAATTTTTAGAAATGTGTGTTCTAAAGAAAAAGGAAAGTAATTTAAAATATAAAAGGACGCAAATTAGACATAGGTTGGTAAGAAAAGGTATTTCTTGGGCTGTAAAGACCACCTCTGATTTACTGGTTTATAGTTCAAGACAATACTGCTTATTTTGAAACTTCAGAAAAAAGCTTGAGGGTATTTAGACTGTTCCTCAGTGCCCTACAGTCTTCAACACAAGCATTACCCAACAGTTTAACAAGCTACCTCTTCTTAAGCTACTCCTAGGTCATGTTTTCCCAGTAATTAAATAAGAATATTAACAGATCTTGCACTAGGCTTAAGCTGATCCAACTCAAATGTGAAGTTAGCCAGAGCAAGTTCAGGTTTTATAACTGGCATAAAGCTGGTAATATCAGATCTGCCTAATCAAAACTTCACTCTGTCAGTTAAAATTAACAACCCAGCAATGCTTTGTGCTACGTGTTGACTTTATTTTCAATGTGGTTACAAGACCACTAAAATATTATCAAATCCTGGCCTCAGCCTTGCCCATCACAGATACCAAGAACCTTTGTTAGCCCAAAAGAGACAAGTTACTTTTCTTTGCATGCAAGAAACCCAGCTACATTTCCAGTTCTTCGTTCTTTAGCAGTTTTCAAAGACTACACATAACTTGTTTCAGGTCCTCTGAATACAGACATAAAGCTCACAGGCTAGCAGCTAGTATTTGTTGCTAAACCCCACCATGCACTAACTTGAAGCTGAATGTGCCTGGCATGAACTAGATTAACTTTCCAATTCTTTTACTCTTCCCATGTAAGTTAGTTTGGTAACTGTTAACCCTGGAGTTAGAGATCCTTTGGATTCTGCCTGAACTACAACATAATCAAGCTTGATTAGATAAGGCTATAAAGCTAGACATTTCGACAAGTTTTTGACCAATCCAAAGTCACTACAGAAAAAGAACACTTCTAAAATATAGCACATGCAAATATGAGATTCAGCACTTAAAAACTTACTTGCTGGAACGTGGTACAACCATCTCTGCTAGTGTTTCATACTGCTTAACCCAGTCATTATAATTTAACCTAGAGAATACACAGGTTATGGTTAGACTTTCAGTACTACAGTAAAAAATCTTCGATTAATGGATCAAGTTTTTTTTAAAAAAAAGTTAAACACATCTAACCATCACATCTTCCCACTTAGGTGTAGGTGGTCAGAAATACACAAGACAGAGACAGTCCTCCTCATGCTGTTTAAGATTATTGCTAAGTAAACTATAATGATAGCAAAAGTAACACATTTTATCTTCAGTCTTTGTACAAATTTAGAAATGTAAAATCAAAGAACTATGGAATTAAATTAGTCATCATTAAGCACAGATCTCAGAGGACCAAATGGACTTAACTGTCAAGGTTTATCAGAAACTCCTCATGTAACACTGCTCTCCTGAGTCCCAGTTGTAAAATACTTTTTCCATAATTACAAATGGGTTCCCCAGAGCCCTGCACCTGCCTGAAGGAGCACTGAGAATTTTCAAAGCCCTGCCTTTCTGTAGTTGGTGGTGAAGAGGTTCCACCCTTTTAACACCAAGAACAAGTCAAAGGTAAAAGGAAAATCACTGTTGAGATCTACTAACCACCTGTTTTCTGCTAAAGCTACTGCAAAACTGTTTTGCCTTCACCAGAATTTTACATGTGACAATCACGTGAAGCAGTAGTCTCTAACAACCTACTGGCTCTCTTTACAAGTTAGAAGCTCTTTGTTCCCAGCTCCAAAAAGACAGTTTAGTGCCATTTTCTCATTTCAGAAGAGTCATAAGGACATCTGTATCATCACTTTCCTTGGCCAGGGGAAAAGGGGGGTTTTTTGTTGTTTAAGCATTACAGACAGGAACAACCTGTTCCCAGCAAACCTTTGACATGACATAAGCAGTGTTCTGTTAGTAGAAACTTAGATAAGTAAAAAAAAAAAGCAGTGTTCTGGCAATTTGACAGAGTACAGAGCAAAGTAGTAAAGAGTTCACTTTGCTTACTAAGGTGGTGAAAGTCAACATAGTCCTAACTAGGATAACTTAGTCATTAAGCCTTTTAATGTAAAACAAGTCATGTTTTTACTCAGTACTTACTACTTTCATAAGGACACCTTCTGCAATAGCCATGGTTAGTATTAGGTAAGAAAAAGAAGTCTAAGCTCCAGTTTCTTAAAGACATTCATGAGCACTCAGCATTCCTTATGAGTCCTTGTGAACAATGGAATACAGGTACATAGGCTCATTTACCTCTAAGCATCTAAAAGTTTTAGTTACCCCAGGAAAACCCCAAACAAATTCAGAGATCCTTTCTTACAGTATTATAGGGTTGTGGGATCTATAAATTTGACTTAAATTTCTTATTTTATTCTGTTCTTAGGACAAACAATAAACTTACTTTGGTACAATCACTAGTAATGTGACCAAATATTCTGAATCGAGTACAAAGTCCTCTTTCTTTACAATATCAGCAAGACTTCTGGTTAGCAAGCTGCCCCTGCAGAGAAACAAAGGCAGCCAGAGTAAATATATGTTTAAGAATTGAATTTGCCTGGACAACAGTTTCCAGTGCTTGATAGTATAACATTTTCAGAAGTATATTTTACTTAAGCATTCACTATTAGCAGAGCAAACAACACATCCTTATATGCATTTTATACCTCACAGTCTAAAGTCACTGGCAGTTTTTATCAGTAGCTCCACTGCTGTGCGTCATTTCCACATTCCAAATACATCACACACTTAAGAAGCCAAGTTCTCTTTTTAAAAGTGATTTTAAACCACAAGAACTATCAAAACCATTAATTGTGTAGTATAGGATATGGAGCCTCAGATTTAAAACTAACCTAGTACAGACCTACATACAGATCCTCAATAATTGAAAGCAGTAGATTGCCTTCTATTCACAAAAGACTAAGAACATGCACGGATTTACTGGGGCTTAGCTGGCAAATTACCATAGCTTAAGATGGAACTTCAAGGCTCACTCACAGAATGGCCATCGTTAGTATGACCCGTAGTTCTGAATCAGCCAGCAGGCTCGTAGCATTAACTGAAGTGCTAGGGTTGGGTCAAATCACTCAATCCTATTTGCACAGAAGAACTACTGTACCTCTGCTGTGTTCCAGAGAATCATCACATACACATGGAAAGCCAGCTCGAAGTCCTTGTTTAATTTATCTGCATGCATACAACAGCTCTCTCTGCTGGTTAATTTTGAGGGAAGAAACCCAGTAATACTGATATGCTTAAAGCATAAATTGGAGTGAAGGGAAAGACTTCCTTGTTTAGACAGACACCTACATAGCAGTGTTACACACCACTCCAACAGCAAGCTTCTCTCAAAAGCTTTTGTGCATTTCCTAAGTGCTTATCAATCAAGTGAGCTATTACCAGCAAGTCAGCTGATAATGTTCTTTTATGACAGCTGCTACTCAAGATTGATAAACACCTCAGAAATATATTAAGCTTAGAGCCTGTATCTCTTCACATGTTACTAAGCTTTCATGATTAGATGACTTTCGTGGGCTACGTTAGCAAAAACCAACGTGACTTACGCATTCTTTCTTTCCAAATTCTGAAGGTTCCCTTTCAGATTATTGTATGCCGAGGCTCTTGCTTTCAGATCATTGTCAATCTGGTTTACTCCCTTAGAGATAAAAAGAAAAGGAACAGTGTCTAAAGAACTAGAATAGTTTTTAAATGATTTCTCAATTTCAAAGCTTAGATCTGCCAATAAGAACTTAATGAAAAATACACAAGTTCAAATGCTTATTTCTCTGGTGCTTGACAAATTTCACTTAAAACTCAGAAAACTCTTAAGTTAGAATTCCTTCAAAGGAAAGTCACGCCATAATAAAAGTTATGCATCCTCTTCTCTTCTGGAATCAGCTGAACATGCTACTGCATCCAGCTGATCACCGCTTCACCACCTTGAGGTTACCACCCTCCATCTCAGCTGACAGGAGAGATCATTTGAAGTTTACCTTCCTACTGTGACACAAGTACACTTGTGAACACTGAGTATCATTTCCTCCAGCTGTTACCTCACTTCTCATTATACTTTTCCCTCATTAGATTTTCAGTGACAAGAACAATGGTACTGTTTTATGAGTAGCAAATCAAGAACTAAATATCCCAAAGCATTAATGCTTTGCATTATCTACAACTTAAAGAGGACAATGTTGCACTGTATTTGCCTGCTGCAATTTGCACCTTTCCTTGAGATGAACAGCCTTGGTCACTCAGAGTATCAACTAAATGCATCATCTGTCCAATTCCAAATGGCTGTTACTATTTACAGTTCTAAATATTACCATAGTTATTTTACCTTTACCCTCCTCCTCCTAAACAGAGCTATTTTGTCCTTCTATATGTTTGCAAAGGAAAACAGAATAAATTATATCACCTTCTGCCTTCACAAAGTCATCTTTTACACTGCTGTTTTACTTTGACAGTGGCTTACAACTATAAAGAAAAATCTGGTTTCTACAGACTTTCTTCATTTAGTAAAAACTTAAGTATTTTGGAATGTCTGAAGATGCACAGGGCCAGTTCCGGGGTAGACAGATAAACAGTATCTCAGACTTGAATCCAATTTATTTCAGACAATAAATACATCTGTCGAATAAAGCAGAGGCAGCATTCCACATTTACTGTCACCGGCAACCTTTGATTATTTTTTCCAACTTTCATATCAAAGTTCTGTTTTACTGTTTAGACTCAGACTCTCACATGTGGCTTGCCATGGCTGCTCCAGTAACCTGTATTTCTCAAATCCATCCTCCAGGATTAATTAGAATGATTACAAAAAAGGATTCATTCCCAGCTAGGTAACTTGGCCGCAAGTGGAAGAACACAAAATAAATTAAGCAATTAGTAGATCTTAAACATCCATAGTCCTGTCAGCATGTACTCCTATCCAAGGAAGTATTTTAAAATCAATGTACTCGGTAACAGTTGGATAACTGAAAGTACAGTTCTGGTCTGGCACTGTTAACACTGCTGACTCCCCACTCTCTATGATATGTAAGTACAATCAAAATTCCCAGGGAGAAGTATCTGAGGACAGCCAAGAGACCCTCCCTTTATTCGTGCTTAGACTGTTGACAAAACATTTTCTTTGCATAGAACACCTCAGCCTGGGGATCCCAGTATGATTTTATTTCCACAAAATAAATCTCCCTTAAAAGCAATGTCACTTAGTTCTATAGTGACCCTGTTTATAGTGACCCTCCTCACAAATTCACTTGTCTGTAGCAGGAAGAAGTCACTAAAAGCCTGAACTTTCTGGCAGTTCCATTTGGTTACATGCTAAAAACTTGTACAACAATGCTTCAGATGAAATACTCTGAAAATAAGACAATTTACTCCTTAGAGAGATGAGTATTTAAGGTTATTTAGTCTTTGACTGATGTAACCTTCAGCAAAGCAGGTGGAACACTTCAGCAGGTGTCACAAAGCACGTGCCTTTGCAAATACTTTTTTATACTACAAGAGCTAGCACTTCTTTTGTACAGCTAGAAATCAGCTTTAAGGGAAAAATTAATCTGAAGCTATTAAGCTAGTTAGTACCTTTACATATTTGGACTTTTTCCTTGAGCAACCACCTTCCCTTCCACCTTTCTCCAAGGATCAAAAAACTTTCAACAACATTCTAACTTCATTGTTTAATGACAAACCCATTGATACAAAACACTGCCTTTATGAACCAGTTCCATTCATCGGTTCCTAATTGTCAATACTCTAATTGCTCTCATTTGTAAAGTCAGTAGCCTTTTAAAAGATGACTGCTTACATAAAAGCCTGGTACTGCTGCACTGACTGTAAACAAGAATCAGCTTTGCTTCCCATCAAAACATTAGAGAATGCAGAACTGCAAATCTCAATGTCACAGCAGAGCTCCTGAAAGTATATTTGGGTAAAACTGTCAAATGAAATGACAATACAAACTTCCTTTGGGTAGCAGAATTGGTGGATAAATCATAAATGTCATTAAAAAAAAGAGAGGCAGACTCGTGACATTTCTAAAGAAATTATTGCTCTAACACAGTGGGCCTATATCTTCCCATAGCAAACCCCAGATACTTAAACCACTCACATAGTCATTGTCAATACACGAGTGTGGCAGATCGACCCTGGCTGGACACCAGGTGCCCACCAAAGCTGCTCCGTCACTCCCCTCAATTGGACAGGGGAGAGAAAATAAAACTAAAGGTTCGTGGGTGAAGATAAGGACAGGGAGAGATCACTCAGCAATTACCATTACAGGCAAAACAGACTTGAAGAAAAAAAAAAAAAAGTTGATTTCTTAGGAATCAGTTCAGAGTAGGATGAGAAAAAAACCCCAAATCTTAAACACCCCACCCACACCTTCCTGGGGTAACTCCTGATTTTCTCAATCTCCTTGCCTCCGGTAGAGCAGGGGGACAGGAATGGGGGTTGTGGTCAGTTCACCACATGTCTCTGCTGCTCCTTCCTCCTCAGGGGGAGGATTCCTCACACCCTTCCTCTGCTCCAGCGGGAAACAGTCCTCCTCACAGGCTGTAGTTCTTAAACTGCTCCAGTGTGGCTCCCTTCCACAGGCTGCAGTCCTTCAGGAACAGACTGCTCCATCGTGGATCCTCCATGGGGTCAGAAGTCCTGCTGGCAAACCTGCTCCAGCATGGGCTCCTCTTTCTCCACAGGTCCACCAGAAGCCTGCTCCGGTGCAGGCTTCCCACAGGGTCACAGACACCTTCAGGCATCCACCTGCTCCAGCATGGGGTCCTCCACGGGCTGCAGGGCAGATATCTGCTCCACCATTATCCTCCATGGGCTGCAGAGGGACAGCCTGTCTCATCATGGTCTTCTTCACGGACTGCAGGGGAATCTCTGCTCCAGTGCCTAGCGCATGTTCTTCCAATCCCTCTTCACTGACCTTGGTGTCTGCAGAGCTGTTTCTCTCAAATTCTCACTCCTCTCTGGCTGCTGTTCTGCCACAGTTTCCTGCCCTCTTGCCCCTGCTTCTTAAATGTTATCCCAGAGGTGCTACCACTGTTGCTGACTGTCTCAGCCTTGGCCAATGGCAGGTCCATCTTGGAGCCAGGTGGCATTGGTTCTGTTGGACAAAGAGGAAGTTCCAAGCAGCTTCTCACAGAAGCCACCCTTGTAGCCCCCTCACTACCAAAACTTTGCCACGCACACCCAATACAGAGTGTCACCTTGTAACTATACGCAGAGCAGCTGCTCCTTTTTTTCCAGGTTGTGTTTTATTGACACTGATAATTCTATGAGCCAGTTTGCAAATTACAGAAAAGAAAAGAAAAACGTAAAGCTGGGAAGCAAGGGTGGCTTACAGGAAACTCTTTCACTGCTTGAATACAGCAAGTCACTGCCGAGGACCGTATCTATGCTCAGAGCAAGAACAAACCAAATGAAGTCTCCAAAAAACTTTACTGAGGTAAAGACAGGGGAAACCCCATGACAACATTCAGCTGAGCTTTCCTTACATCTAACATCAAAGCCTTATTCTTCCTCTCACAGCTGAGTGCTGCAGCTTTCAGAAAGTAACTAAGTTCCCTGGTTCACTGCTAACAGCTCATAATATTTGAGAACACTGGACAAATGGCATGCAAATATAGCAAATTTTAAAGGTAAGTGAAATAACCGGCTACCTATTTGTTAACTCAGTGATCTTAGAAAACAAAAATCAGCAAAGACAGCATGATGGCCTTCAGAGAGCATTCTCCAAATCTTATCCCCATCCTAACATGCTACTTTGGTTACTAAAACACCAACACTGCTACCAGGGTTCACTACTATTGTTATCAAAGTTACACAAAGCTAAGAAAAAAAAAGTTTTGAGTATCAAGTTCTGTGCATAAATATCTCAAGTTAAAGTAAGGAAGTTTTAAAAAGCAAATTATCTTACCTTTGCAATAATTTCTGAAATATTCTTCAAGGACTGCTTGATTGGGTACTTGGCCATATCCCACTGGAACCTTGTTATATAGGTGACCAAGTCAACTAAAAATTTAAACAAGAACTTTGAGATAATAAAAAGACAGATGATCCATGTAGGACTGCTGTAGCAGAAGAGCAGTGTAACAGACTGTTTGTGGACCCTGTTGCTTAAGAAATGTGAAAATAAACAATCAAGTTCTAAATTATCCGTGACCTCTGCCTTCAGATATTGGTTTCTCCATCTCTGTAGACCCTAAATGATAGTTACTAAGTCAATGATGGCTAGAGAACTACAGACAAGATCAACTACTTCTTGCTTTGTGTAAAAAATGTGTGGGAGAAGGGAGGTTTACAATAGAAAAACAGGCAGCAAAGATTATGTAGCTCACCTGAAGCAACAGGTTTGTAAAGCTATCAATGAGAGAGACTACACCAAGCCACTATCTTGGAATAACTGTCTTAATTAGGACTGCTGCACTTGTCTTCAATGTTAATTCACTCATATTAGCCTCTTTCATTAATACAAGCTGTGTTAAATTTTATTAAATGGCTTTGAATAGAAAGTATTGATTTAGAGATCAGTGCAACTCTTTAATAAGAGAGACAAGTATTGCCATGAGACAATTAGTTTTATTAAGACATTCTATCACAATTCAGGAACAACTGAGTATTGCAGCATAGCTTACATAAAATCATACCAATTCAGATAATGGACTAATAAAAAGAAAGTTTACAGTAATCAAAAACAGTGGTTTTTACATTGCACCAGAGACCAGTGATGACAAAATAAAACCCTAAAGGACGAAAAGGCTTCTGTAAGTGTGTATTTAACATGCAAATCTAATTTCTTGCCATTTTGGATCCTATAATTTGTTTCAGGGCAAGTGACTTATGGCAAAAAGTACTTCTGTTTCCAAACTAGACTTCCAGAATGTCATGCAGAGAAGCAGCCTTCAGTATGTTTCAGGATCATTGCCTGCCTTCCCACGCTTTCAAGATACACATATTATAGTTAACACTTTACCTCCATTAGCCAGAAGATTCTCCTGAACTTTATCTTTACTGTCTTCTAGAACATCAGCCATATACTGAGCCACTTTCTTTACAACACTGAAAAATGAAAGACAAAGATATGAAAAAAAGAATGAAAAACCCCACCATTTTGAGAAATATCATTTACAAAACAGATCTGAAATTGCCTGAAATTAGATCAAAAGAGACTGGATCAGAAATGGAAGAGCTGATTGCTTTATATACAAGCTTTCCAAGAGCACAACTGGGCTCAGTATATAAAGACGACCTTCTCAAACACATGCCAGAACTTAAACCATCTCTAGTGTTGCTACTCATCAGTTGTCAACAAAGTGAGGCTACTTTCCTTGTCTCTAGGTAATAGGGGTTGACTTAAGCTGTAATCTCACTATATTCCAATCTTTTTTTGAAATCTGTGGTACTTTCAAAATCCTAACCCCTTTCTAAAAATAGATAATGGGGTAGAAATCATCAGTAATCCAAATTAAACACAAGGTAAGCATGACAAGCAGCTCCAGCTCTAAGCCCTCATGAGATCTGACACTCAGGACCTGCTTTCCTCACTAGACAAGCTATGTTTAATATCACTCACACATGCCATGCCAAATAGTTTCCTTTTCTATTTAAAAACAACTACTTAACACTTCTTTCCCTGAAACAGAAGATGGCTGCACAAATTGTGGTTGTGTGAAATTTTGTTATATTTGCTCAAAATCACTTTCAAAGGTCTGTTAGTTTCTTCAAAGTTAACAAATTTTGTGGTTTAATATTAATTGTTTAATATTAATTAATTTCTGTGGATTAGGAAACAACACAGTTACCTTCTCACAGTCTGTAAGTAGTACTCTAACTTGCTAAAAGAACAATTTTTACTCCCTTTCATCATCACTTTCTGCAGCTGTTCAGCTCAATTCTTAACAGTTCTCCAGGACCCAGCAGAACACAGCACTACTATAGAGAGAACCATCCCATCATCAAAGCATAATGCCCCACTATGCCACAAGAAGTTCTTTTTTTTTTTCAAATACAAAAAATCAGCAGCTTAGCTTTCTGAAATCTTAGCTTGCTGACTGCCTGCAGAGGATCACTATGAAACAAAAAAAATAGCTCAAAATAACCTGTGTATTATTAGGACTCAGCAAATCATCACATGTAATATTTTGCATGCTAGTAAAAGCAAACCATTACCCCTCCACAAACGCATCCAGTTTAGCCAGCTCATCTGACAAACCAACCAAAACATCCAGTGTGCCAACCTAGAAGGAAAGATCAAAATGCATTAGCAATTGTATATAAACACAGAATGATAAAACCAAATAACAATAAAAACTAAATCTCTTGAACAGGTAGCTTTGCAGCACTACATGAAATATTGTACTCTAACATTTCAGACTTGTTGATTTCAAAGTTCAGCTGTGTTTCATTTGCTCAAGATACCCCTAAAGCACCACTGCACCAGAGCTAACTCACTCTAGTTTGGTGCTCAGTTTTGGTCATAGAATCATTAAATGCTTTGGTTGGAAGGGACCTCAAAAATCACCTTGTTCCAACACCCCCACCATGGCAGGGATACCTCCCACTAGATAAGGTTTCTCAAGGCCTCATCCAACCTGGCCTTGAACACCTCCAGGGATGGAGTATCCAAAACCCTGCTGGGCAACCTGTTCCAGTGTCTCACCTGCATTTCAGTTACCCAAAACATGTTAAAATATTATGGGTTGGCTGCATTTCCCACAAGTTACTTGCATTTCAGCATTTGATTTACTACTTCAGATCAAATCTGAAATTTCTGTAATTAGGTATCTCAGTGCTGGAACCAATCAGAACATGGAAAAGTTTAAAGATACAAGAGCTCTGCAGCAGTCAGACCAACAAAAGTCTGGACTTTTTTCTGAAGTAATGGAATATCCAGCTTGTCTACAAACTTTCACTCTTTCTTCCCTTCTCCTCCAGAAAACACTTTCTTTCCCTAAATCATGTAATAATCTAGAGCAATACATACACCCTACTGGGGCCAGGGATGACACTTACCATTTTAGAATCTGTATAACTCAAACATGAAAATTACAACACAGTAAAATATTCTGTTTAGCTCTTTCATAAAGAAGTCTCAAACTGGTCCAAGACATCAAAAAGTGTAAAAACAGTACAGCTATGCTCAAGTTAAACAGCCAAACGCTGATTATTTTTAAATTGGTCATATAATACCAGTATTTCTTTGGTCCTCTCTTCAAGTACTTACACATTTGTTCATTCTGTTCAATGAAAGCAGGAGATGCATCCAAAAATAGGATTATTCCTATTGCTAATATTTTAGCTACTGTTTTTTATTTCTTGCTGGAATACTGTTATGCATAAATGAATCTTCTGTTAATAGCATCTTGATTAGACATTATTTTTAGTCCAGCATCTTTGTTCTGTATATTTGACAACTGGATTTTACATGATTCCTGGTTTCTTCAGCCTCGAAGCAGAAAGGAGCATAATTACTCAAGTAATATCACAACCAAATTACTTTTGAGGCATCACCTTCTTCTGAGCTATATGCAGAACAAGGAACGTTTTAACCAGGCATGTACAAGCCACAGGACAAGTAACAAGCTTTTAGGCAATAAGGCTGCTGTTCAATGGAGATTAAATCACTGTTTCAATGAGTTTAACTAAAGGATCTCACTCCTTAAACAGTTTTACCAGATCCACAATAGCCAGACTATTTCCCATTGTATATATTTGGTTTCTGCCCCTTTTAGGAAGTAGAGTAGAAACAAAACCAATCGTTTATAACCCTAATTGGCCGCATTAGCTTTCAGTGATAACTCTTCAAATTGCTCTAAGCACCCTTGAACTTGAAAGGCATCCTAATTCATGTCCAGGTATCTCCTGGGAGGAGACGGACATTTGTTGTAGTTCTTACCTCTACTAGCATATCTCTTAAAATAACTCAGTACAGTCTAAATGTGAATGTAAGTTGTGGCATTTGGAAGATCCTCTTAAAAGACACATTGAAGAACTCTGTGCCTTGTGCTCATTCCTTATCAGCGACAGGAACAAGGCATCACTCCACCTGAACTCGATCCATTCTGTAGACAGAGATTCATGGCATGTTTTCCTCTTCATTTTGAACCGCTTTGATGAGCTTTCACTCAATTAAACTGAGCTCACAATTCTTGTTCAAGAAACATTCATGTGTCAGGATAGACCTTTTCCTAACAAATACACTGGCTCCTAACTTTTCCATACCCTGGTAATTGTATTTAACAAAGAGACACTGCTTTCAGATCTTGTTTCTCATCATTTCGCATAGTAATAGTTCAGTTTTCTTCCAATTTTTTGTAATGCATACCAGCAGGTCACACTGGAATGCTCAGCCAGAGACAACCACTACTCAAACAGAAGAACTTTGGACAGAGAAAAGGCAGCAGTTTGATCAACCCCTGTATTTTAAATTGAGCCTTTTCACTGCATCTCAGCCAGGAAAGGGGAAGCAGAAAATTCAGAAGTAAAAAAAAGAAAACCAACCCCAAAGAGAAAGCCACTGAAGAAAACTGTATCATCTGAATACGTAGAGATCACAAGTCTCCATTTTTCTTCCAATTTTCTTCTCCAGCTAACCGCTAGCAGTATGAGGTCAAGACTACTATCCCTGGAAAAACTGCTGTATTAGCTGAAAGAATACAGCTTGATGAACCTTTAAAACTGAGAGAAGAATTTTTAACTTAGAATTTTGGAATAAAAAGGTAATTGCTAAAATCAAAGAATGGCTTGTGTTGGTAGGGAACTTAAAGACCATCCAGTTCCAACCCCCCTGCCATGGGCAGGGACACCTCCCACTAGACCAGGTTGCTCAAAGCCCCATCCAATCTGGCCTTGAACACACCCAGTGTTGGGAAATCTACAACCTCCCAGGGCAACATGTGCCAGTCTCTTACCACCCTGAATGAAAAACTTCTTCCTAATTTCTAAGCTAAATCTACCCTCTTCCAGTTTGAACCCACTATCTCTTATCCTATCACTACAAGCTCTTGTGAAAAGTCCCTTCCCAGCTGTCTTGTAGGCCCCCTTCAGATACTGGAAGGCTGCAATAAGGTCTCCCCCTGAAACCTTCTCTTCTCCAGGTTGAATAACCCTAATTCTCTCAGCCTGTCCTTGTAGAAGAGTTGTTCCAGCCCTCTGATCATCTTCATGGCCCTCCTCCAGACATGCTCCCAACAGATCCATGTCCCTCTTGTATCAGAGGCTCCAGAGCTGGATGCAGTACTCTAACTGGTGCCTCACGAGAGCAGAGTAGAGGGGGAGAATCACTTCCCTTGACCAGCTGGCCACACTTCTTCTGATGCAGCCCAGGATACAGTTGGCTTTCTGGGCAGCGCTCACATGCTGCTGGCTCATGTTGAGCTTTTCATCAACCAGTTGTCTAAATTATTTTTAGATCCACACAATCATCAAAAGAAGCCAGCTATTTTTTCCTAAATGTCTGCAAGTATTCCACATCTACAGTTTTACTCTAAAGAAACAAGATGACGCAAACCAAATTGACATAGGACATGAAATGAGGCTTACACACCTTCAAGTCTGGAATATTGAACTTTGAATTCGTAGAAAGATTATTATTTTTTGTAGTTGCTGCATGTAATTTCTCCCATGTCTGTTGACATGTTTTTTCCCCAGGAGCAGAAATCAGCCAAAACTCAGTCATTTTTGTGTCTTTATCTTGATGCTTTCTGCTTCTGAAGATAGAGGCAAGACGCTAGAAATGGAAGGAAGAAAGGATATCTGCCATTAGTTCAGGATTCAAAGCTTAGCCTGAAGAAAAACATCTCATTCCACGTTACTAAAGTGCAGTTCCAGCCACTGTCACATTTTACCAAGAGCATCACGTGGTTCCAAATTCATTTTTTCCTATCTTGCAAATCACATTTGCACAGTCGGAAAGCCCTTTCAAACTGCACATCCTGCAAGTTAAAGTGGGCTGAGTTTGCAACATTAGCATCTTTCAACTGCAATTCCACAAAAGATTATAAGCAAATAATCTAACTGAAAATAAATCCAGTAATAGGACCCAGATCATATTTTCACAGCTGTATATATTTGGCAGAATCAGTACAACAGACAACTTTTTCTGAGAGCACATAAAAGAAAAAAAACCCCAAGTTTCAGCTCTGACAGTATAGCTTTTCCAATCACTTTTCCGATTAGGACAGTGTTTTAACATTAGTAAATGCCTAAAAAAATATTTATAGCCAATAAACTTTAGTTTATTATTTCAAGTAAAGAAGGTTCTCCTGGCAGCTAAAGTGCTCAACACAAAGGACACTTTCTAGCCTTCGTGTCTCTGTTGTCATTGCATACCTTCAATAACATTACACATACTGGCATTAGTTAACAGAAATATTGGGACTAAACACAAATTACCTTGAGCTACTTTACAAAGAAGCTCAAGAAGTTAATGTTCTACATAATGTTCTTCTGTCACTAAGAAACAGAACAGGCTGGTTGAGAGTTACTGAATTTTTTTAAATAAAGGGCTGAAGAACAAAATCAAAGCATATCTTGACAGAATCTAAATGTCTTGACATTTGCAGTGTCATCTGTAGTAGCTTTAAAAGAGTAAAAACTGACCTACATTTCATAACGAGTACAGACTACAGCACTCAATCTTTTTTTTTTTTTTGAGAGAATCAAATATTGTATTTGTAAGAATTAATACACAGTAGCAAACTTTGCCCAAAACAACCAACACAAGTCCTTCATCTGTGTAATCATGCTAGGGTCAACAAGTTATCGAGGGTGTTGAGGTTAGAGATGAGGTAGAGAAAGGCCTGTTAGCTGATCCTTTTGTTCAGCTACTTAGGAAGCCCAAAGCTGAAGAAAGTTTACCAACCATTAATTAACATCATGAATCGCATCTTGCCACTGGCATAACAGCCATCCGCTTTCAATTAAGGGGTCCTGTTTGTAAGAAGAGATGCTGACATCCAGTTAAGGAGGCCCTTGATACCACACACTCCCTGATGTCTAACTCTACCAGGCAGCAGCACAGCAGGGCTGTAGCGCTGGATACCGACAACACTGAGATGGATATAGGGATCTGAGAAATCAGAGTATTTACAAGACCAGGCATGTGTCCCACTCCACACAAGCTAGCACAGCCTGACCCAGCCCAACTCTGGGCACTCTCCTGTGCTGGATACAGATGCCTGCACATTTGGTTCTATTCCAGAGCAGAAAGTTGAGGACCTGGAAGTTATCTGTGTTCTCCTCACTGGCGCTACTCTCTCTTCTCCCCTAACAAATTGCCAAAGCAGGCTGGAAGGAGAAGGGATAAGAAGTTCTTTGCTTCTGTAAACAGTATGGGTGAGAAAAGGGGTCCTATCTCAGAGAAGGATGGGTGAAAAGACTTAAGTCTACTTCCTCCCTCACGCTGTGGCCTTGACTGCTGGGGGAAAGTCCATGAGAGCTGAATCAGAGGGAGGTGATGGCCAAGGGCCCCTCAGGCACCACTGGCCCCTCACACTCAAAAGCACATACTGTAACGATCCTTGGTCTTAATGTACTGATGGTTTTGGTATTGGAGGTATCACGAACAATTAAAGCAATACCAGTCATCACCAGGTTACAGGGTTTCTTTGTTTAGGGAAGCACCAACTGGATAATGTCACATAACGGGCCTCCATAGGAGGTCTACTAATTAACAATTTGGAATAATGCAAAATTTCCTCTTTTTCAGATTGCTTTGATGCATTATCTTCCTTAAGACATGCCAAGCTCAGTGAATGCCCTGCACACAATGTTTTTCTGTACTTCACTGAACTCTGGCCCTATAAAAGACACAGCCACATTTACAGTAAACTTCACCCATGCAGAGAGACACCACCACAGCTGACATGCACACTCAAAGTGTTTAAACTTCATATTGTTTTTTATTTGGATTTGACTAGAGAGGCTTTTTTGTTTATTGGATAAACTAGTTTAGGTGGTGGCAGCAGCAGTGTGCAAATACCCAAGTAAAAGACAGAACAACCATAACGTAGGAATCCAGAATCCTATTCAGTAAAACAAATGGAACACTGCATTCTTGTGTTTTCCACTAAAGCATAAATAGCCCCTAAAGAATATGCATAAAGTTTCCAGAGATTATATCATCTAAGGAAATAGCTACATGTTTACAATGACACAGCCTCATTCCCTGCATTACAGATTGGGAAAATTAGTTCACCATTGAAAGTCTAAACATTTTTTCCGGGGGGGGGGGGGGGNAATGAATAAAGTAAAACTTTTCCAATCTTTTAAAGGTAGTCTTCAAAGACCAACTGTTCATACTTCGTAAGACGACAAGTCTACCATAAACAAGCCTGAAGTTATAAACACCTGACAGATTTGCAGTAAATCTTTTTTCATGCTTAAAGCCCAATGAACTAGAGCACTTCATGAGTCCTTTATATCAGAAGCAAAAATGGTTTGTACAGCTGAATAACCAGAGTCTTTTACTACTGCTCAAAGTGAAAAGTCACAGGTGGCACAGTAGTAGCTCCCAGGAATCACTAAGCTAGTGGACTTCTCTTCCACCCTCACCCTTCTTGTCCATGTGTCTAGTTTTCCTGAAGCTCTGTTCCATTCCTAATAGCCATGGGAAGTAGGATGATTCCCCATTTCAGGTACCTACTCAATGGAGTACATCAAATACATACAGGAGAAAAAGCTTGGTTGGAGAGTTTTAAATGTATGTTTGGTTGGGGGAGGGAGTTTGAAATCAGAACTATGGGGAATAATGAACAAGAAGTGAAGAAAAGAGAAGTGCTACAGAATGGTAAGGAAAGCAGAAACAAACATTAGTCGACCAAAATACATGTTTACCCACTGTAAAATGAAAGCCATGAAATGTAAAGAGAAGAACCACAGAATAAAGCAGGAAATACCAAGTGCTCAAATAAAACCTAGAATAAGTGGTAAGGGACAAGTGAACTGTTTACACCATGTCCCTTGATCACCAGCATTTTTTTGTAACAAGTAGAATTTGTCACGGCACAGCTTCACTTAATCACTATTAGCTACTTCTGCTATTTTAATTGTTTCTGATGTATGCTCTTAAGAGAAGAAATATTCATAAACATTCACATTACGATATTAAGTGAGTAGAAACTATGGTCCTAGTTCAGCTGAATGTGGGTGAAACCAGCCATTAAAGAGTGAATCTGCTTCTGAGATGCCACTGTAAGCATTTTCTGGCCAACTTCAAAAAGTGCAGAAAATGCTTGCTATATAACTGGGGAAAAAAAAGTCAGTTAAATGAGAAACAAGGTTTATATAAGAATGTCTCTATAGATCATGCTGAACTAAAGTTCATGGCTTCAAGGAACAGGTTCTGGAATTCCAACTTTATATACAGCACTGAGCTGGCCACCTTGATACTTAAAGATTCCATGGGCCATGACTATTTTAAGACTGAAAGACCAGACCATGCATATCTCCATAAAACAACTTAACCTTGCAAGACCAACAGTGCTTTGACCCACCTTTACCTTATTTAGTACTCACAAAGAATATGAGTTCTCATTTACAGGGCTTAATACTAGAAATCCATTAGCACACACTTTTTCTTATTTTAGTTTCAACAACTGGGTAGCATCCCACAGAGCTTCCCCTGACATGTTCCCATAAGCACACCCACAACATAGCTTTGAAGTGTAACAGTCTTCCATGTGCTGTTACAAAGAGATCTAAGTAATATAAACACACTGCCAAGCTAGTCAAATAAGCACAATTCATGTATAAAATACTTGAAAAATCTCAACCCTTGAAGCTTTTCTCTAGAGTACCTTCTTTGAAACTTAACTACTCTAATGCCTGCAATAAGTTTGATATATTATTTTAAATGGATTTTGTATTACTACCCAGAATTTATACTGCTTAATTTTGATGTTATTAGGAAAAATGGATGTCCAAAGGAAAAAATCTTTCACATGGTATACTGAACTACAGTCTAAGCAATAAAACCACCAAGTAGCTGTTTAAGTGCTGTACCTGAAAAACCACAGTGGTATCAAAACAGAATTTCAGATACGACACTTCACATTGCCTTTTTCAATAACAGGGCTGCGGGGGCCACACACAATTGTTTTTTCTTTCCTATTTAACTCAACAGGAAAACTCCATTTATTAACGTAGCTTCTAAGTCTCCCACTATCCAGCACCAAGTTCCCCAAGATGTTGTTTCTTCAAGATCGCTCAGCAATCACTTCCGAGGCTTGGCCTTCACTGCCTCCACATTTCATAAACAGAAGTGGCCACAGCGAGGAACCCAGAGCTACGCCCGGGAAGATTTCACAACGGAGAGAGTTCCCTCGCCCTCCGCGGAGGCAGCGCGGGGCTGGCCCACGGGGCGGGGGTGCCGGCCCTGCCCTCCTCAGGACCCCCGATCGGGATCACAGGGATTAGATCAGAGTTCCCGTAGCCCACGCAAGCAGCAGCTCCCGGGACCGCGCGTTTACTGCGCCCCCACACGATAAGAACCCCACAGCGGCTACCTCACTCCCGGCGACCGGCAGCCCCAGAGCGGCGTCGAGGCCTGTCCGAGCCCCTGGGACGCGGCGGCGAGCGAGCCCCCGCGGTGCCACCGGGCCCGGCCTGCGCTGCCCTTCACGCCAGGCCCAGCGCGGCCCGCCGGCGGCGGAGGCCAGAGCGCTGCGCCAGCGGCTCGGGGCTCGTCAC
>VYZX01012705.1:50794-63623 GCA_013401335.1 Brachypteracias leptosomus
TCCCTGCGGCCGCCACGGGCGCCTCAGGCCGGCGGGCCCGGGAGGCCCCGGGCGCCTCAGGGCCTAGCGGGCTCCAGCCGCTGCCAATAGATCTGGGCGTGATTGGGGAATTTGTGGGAAAACCGCGTCTGGTTCCGAGCGGCCTCGTTCACCACGAGGAAGCAGATGTTGTTCAGAGGGCTCTGTAGGATTTTGCCCTTAGGGCAGAGAAGGATAATCAGGGTTGAAAGGCGTGTGTTCGTTCTTGCTGCGGCCAGATAATTTTACTGAGATCGTCTCTTGGAAAACCCACATTCTTGGAAAATGCAATGGTACTCCAGCGGTCAGAATTACCAGTATATGTGTACATAGATGCTTTGCTGCTACTGATCTGCAGTGAAGGACTTGGGAGAGATGGCAATACGCATGTGGGTGAAGAATGGGAAAAGATGGACTGGGAAAGAAAGTGTTGCAGTTTTATTTTGGCACCAAACCCCATTTTTCTTACCACATGCAGTAACTGCTAAGTGAAAAGCAGCAGGTTGTAAACTGCTGTATTACTAGCAAAGTCAATTCCTTTTATTGTGTTAAACTGCTTATCATCTTAATGCACAATATTATCTGGAGAAAGCAGGAACCATGTACTGAAAGCAAACTACTTAGATTTGCTGGTTTTGGTGGACCAAACAATTGGTTCCTTTTTTTCTTCTTTTTTTTTTTTAGATAGGCAGGAGTTGGGACCATCCTAAAGCTGTGGGTGGCTAGTGAGGAGCTGCAGCACAGGGAAGGCACAAATGCAATCACAGTTATCAAAAAGGTGGCTTCACGTAGTTCCAGCCCAGCAAAGGATGTGGCTGCACACCTCTGAGAGCAACCCCAGGCCTCTAGTCCAGTGGTCTTCTCACACTTAAGTATTTATAGATCTAGCAGCATCAAACTCTGCTTAGTCAAGTTCAAAGTGTGAATGTCATTAAACAACCTCTAGTGTGTCAAGTCAGTCTTCCTCCAGCCATTTATGTTGTTCTTCAAGTGCCACAGGCTTCTGAAAATGTTCCCACTACTGCACTGTCCACAGCCATTTATAATACTCTTCATATACTCCTACTGATACAACTTTGTTAGACATTTCTCATGNGCGGGGCCGGGCAGGAAGTGCTGATGCAGCGTCACGGTGACTGACGGGGGCGCTCGGGGGGCGTTCGTGGCCCTGGAGCCACGGGTTCGAGACCCAGCCCGGCTGGGCCCGACGCCGTCATCCCTCAACTGGTTCCCCACCGCCCAGCCCGGGCTCGCCTGGAGCACCGCGCCCGGCACGGACACCGCCGCCCCGCGGGGAGCCCAGCCGAGCTCNAATGGTACTCCAGCGGTCAGAATTACCAGTATATGTGTACATAGATGCTTTGCTGCTACTGATCTGCAGTGAAGGACTTGGGAGAGATGGCAATACGCATGTGGGTGAAGAATGGGAAAAGATGGACTGGGAAAGAAAGTGTTGCAGTTTTATTTTGGCACCAAACCCCATTTTTCTTACCACATGCAGTAACTGCTAAGTGAAAAGCAGCAGGTTGTAAACTGCTGTATTACTAGCAAAGTCAATTCCTTTTATTGTGTTAAACTGCTTATCATCTTAATGCACAATATTATCTGGAGAAAGCAGGAACCATGTACTGAAAGCAAACTACTTAGATTTGCTGGTTTTGGTGGACCAAACAATTGGTTCCTTTTTTTCTTCTTTTTTTTTTTTAGATAGGCAGGAGTTGGGACCATCCTAAAGCTGTGGGTGGCTAGTGAGGAGCTGCAGCACAGGGAAGGCACAAATGCAATCACAGTTATCAAAAAGGTGGCTTCACGTAGTTCCAGCCCAGCAAAGGATGTGGCTGCACACCTCTGAGAGCAACCCCAGGCCTCTAGTCCAGTGGTCTTCTCACACTTAAGTATTTATAGATCTAGCAGCATCAAACTCTGCTTAGTCAAGTTCAAAGTGTGAATGTCATTAAACAACCTCTAGTGTGTCAAGTCAGTCTTCCTCCAGCCATTTATGTTGTTCTTCAAGTGCCACAGGCTTCTGAAAATGTTCCCACTACTGCACTGTCCACAGCCATTTATAATACTCTTCATATACTCCTACTGATACAACTTTGTTAGACATTTCTCATGTCAAGATAAAATACATACTCTAAAATAATTTGGTAAACAGAAACTTGTCTACCTTAAAAGTTAACAAACATTTTTAAATACCAGTATTACAAATTCCAGCAAGAACCCCTTCTTAATGGCTGAATTATTAACATTCAGTCAGTTTTCAGTGGAAATTCTTACAAAACTTAACAATAGGCACATTTTCTTATTATTATCGCAAGCCATTTCCTCCAAATGTTGCAATATATACCATATGGCAGCACTACCTAGCAAATGCTAGTCATTATCTATGCTATTTTTGGAACAAGATAAGATTTTTTTGAGGGATCCATAGCTCCAAGCTCTCAGACGGAAACTTGGCATTACCATCTATAAATAAACAGAGCACTTAGTAAATGATACTATAAAATCAGTACTTAACAGAAGAATAGTGAGCATTTCTAACCTGCCTGGTGTTCCTGCTTGTAAAACTGCAGGAGGGATTCTGAGAACAAGGACCTAGGACCTGTCACTTAAAGTCCACTCCTAATGTGTTTGGTTTTATAATGATATTTGCCATTTGGCTAACTAAGATCAATGAGGTACAAAGCAGGCCTGTAGGGCTGTCTATAACTCTTCAAGAGAAAACTCTTTCACTAGAAAAAAGAATTAACACAAATTAAATAATTGTGATATTAACACCCTCAGAAGAAACACACAGTTACATGGTCTTTAAGTGAGCTGTTGGTGAGAAACCCAAGGCAGGTATGCAGTAATTA
Organism: Brachypteracias leptosomus; assembly: GCA_013401335.1. NCBI lineage: Eukaryota > Metazoa > Chordata > Aves > Coraciiformes > Brachypteraciidae > Brachypteracias > Brachypteracias leptosomus. Next base: position 53,671 of record VYZX01012705.1, read on the forward strand.
TAAATGGTATCAAGGAGGATGCTGTCAAGAGTAACATTTAAAACCAGAGCTGCTACAATATGAGTGGGTATATGGTAGATTAAACAGATATGTTCAATAGTAGTTTTATAAACAAACTTGCCTGAAACATTGCTCCATCTGGCCTGACTGGTATTTTTATGAAGATTTGGAAGCCCAAAGAAAGCAGTGCACACTTCTTATGGATTGAGAAATGTATTTGTTGAAATTTCATTTGGAGAGGGGGGAACTGCGATGTGTCTTTTTGACCTCAATTGTTTTCTGTTGTATTTTTTGAAAAATAATTCTCTTTTTAAGTCATTGCACAGAAACCTCATTCTACAGCCCAAATTTATGTCAAAGATTGCTTTGGCTCAGCTCTCCATGTAGGCCTGTATTCAGCTTTGAATACCTAAATGACTTGTTTTTGTTCAGGAAAACTTAGGCACAGACTAAACACAGATTGACTCGAGTGTGCACTGGGGTGCACAGAGATACTTGCAGGTAAAACTACTTAGGAGTGAGAAGCTTACCTAGGAGTTGGGCAAGAGGTGGCAGGGACAGGGTTGCCCTTAGACCTGATCTTTTAGTTTTGGAGAATGAAAGTAACAACATGAGATGGGTTATGGAAGTAGCTGCTGCCATTTTCATCCTGGTGATGAAAGTAACACTATCCAGGGCTAGAAGAGTCCCACAGGACTTACATGACCTGGAGCACGTGTGTCACACCAGGCAGCGACAGGAATCCCCAGCTGGGGAATCCACACTCGCTGCGCTGGAGCCTCAGCCAAAAAGCCCATTACAGGCTCCTGTCAGAAGCCATCCAAGTGCTCCAGGCCCTGAAAGCCCCCTCCTTTGTGAGTCCAGGTTGCCATTCCACGTTCCCTTATGGCAACAAATGTTTCCAAAATGAACATGATGAAAGGATTTTACCTTTTCATTCTAGTGCAGTGACTCTTGACAATCTCTGAGCAATTCTGAGGGAAATACAGATTTGATTGGAATTTTGATGATCCACCCTTTTTCTATTTATTTGTCTTGATTTGTAGCAAACTTTTCTGCAATGATCTCTGCAGCTCCACGTGCTCTTCTGTGGCATGTAGATGACATGCACAGCAGAGATCGTCAGAGATAGTGTAATTTTCTTTGCTTTCTGGTATTCTGTCGGGCCATGTTCCTCAGATATTATACAAACAAAAGCTGATAAGCTGAATTTCTGAAAACAATGGGAATATGATCATCATTTCTAATAAGATCTGAATTTTACTTAGAGTTTTATTAATGTGTCAGTGTGATTTTGTTTTTAATTCCAGTGATAAAGATGCTAAAATAAAGATTTTATACAATTTGCAGGCCTAAAAATGGAAAGTTATATTTTCTAAAGCTTGAGAATATCTGTAGATCTAAAGATAGAGAAGAATAATATTGCTGTACGTATAACCCAGCATCAAGTTGCACAGGATTCAAATATCTGAAAAATAAGAAATGCAATAGGGTGAGGTCATGATGTTCTGTGTAACACAGGGAAACTGCTGTATAAGACCCCATCCTCCAGCCTCCATCGACGTGACTGATAGGAGAATAAGAGGAAAAATATTGTTTTCCCAAAGTTATTCAAAGAAAGTGGAGAGAAAATAAATTTGTATTTCTTTGTTGTTTACTTTTGTTTTTCCTGGAGGTGGCTTTTTGAAAGCATTTTAATAAAATATACCCATCAAAGCACATTGTATTTTAATCTTTTTTGATGTTGCCTGGGAGACAGAAGCCTTAAGATTTAAATTTAAGTCTTTAAAAAGAGATGTTTGCAAACCAGAGCAGAAATGGTGTATTCTCTTCAGCCAAGCTTTGTGAAGGAGAGAGAATGTCTCTTCCCTAGAGAAGACACTGTCTCTGTTTTAAACTGCCTCCCTGGCTTTCAGCTTCAGATCAAGGACTTGAGGAAGAGAACAGATTTGAATTTTACAAAATTTTAAAAATTCCTGAATTACCTCAGTTGATGTTGAAGCCCCCATTTATATGTATTTATGCATATGAGCATTTAATTATTCTATACAATGTGGGCAGCATGTTCAGGATGGGTGCAGAAAGACTTAAACCAGTATGCCCAAAGCACTTTGGGGCAGGTTGTCCTCTGATGGACACGAAATCCACATCCAAAGCCTTGTTCCAAACCAAGCAGGGGGAAGTTATAAGCAGCACTTGTGATCCCAAGCACATGCTGTACCCGGACACAGTGACTCGTCTCTTCAGTGCAGGACAGAGGGTCCTGGAGCATCCTTCTGATGCAGGACTTGGAGCTGAGGTATGAGAGAGCCCCTGATGTGTTTCAAAGCCTCTGATTTAGAGCTCTGTTGTAGAGAGAAGCTGACAGGGTCTTCTTGTTGGGCTCTGGCTCCAGGCTTGGATCGATCAGAAGGGGCTGGCAAGGCTGTAGTCCTGTAGGATCAGCAATGCCTGGGAACGCCTTGAGCCCCACAGCTGCACAGCACTTCATCCACAGGCTGCTGCGTCAGGCTTCGCGTTAGTCCCGCTCTCAAGCCACACGAAGTCAAGCAATGTCCTGTTTGGCCAGCACGCCTGTGTCTACAGCGGAGGTTGGCTGACCTGGCTGCACCAGCAGAACTTTGCAGGGTGCACAGTACTTCAGACAGTTGTGAATTTGTCCAGCGGAACCCAAGAGCAGTCTGTCAGCAGAATAGTTGGATGCTTTGGGAGCTGACATGAATAAGCTCTGTGGGCACCTGTGATGCCAGATGTCACTTCACTGGAGTTGCATGTCTGAACCCCACTGTGAATCTTCACTGAATTAAAATTCTATTTAGGTAATTTCAGTATCATAGAATAGCATTTAAATGAATTATATGTCTGTATATTCTGAAAAGTTGAAGCAATATATAATGACAGCAGTAATAGCAATAATGGACTGGCACCTTCCATTTTATTAAAGATTGTGAAAATACAAGTGACAATAAAGTACTAACTGCTATAACTTGGCATCCAGTGCTGCAAGCACTCCCCTAACTAAGCAGCGTGTCCCTTGTGCCTTTGCAGAGGGCACCTTTGAACACAGAAGTTGCTGGGTAGAGTACTGACACTCTATCTTGTCTCACTCCTATAGAACTGTCCTAGAGATTTTTCTTTTAGAAATTATTTTTCAGAAAACAATTTGAGTAATTTACTGCATTATCTTCAATTCTTCATTTCCTCTCATCCAAATCCTTTGTTTATAATCCTGGGCAAGTATTTTCCCACCACAGTGTTATATTACAAAAGGTTTTAGGGCATAGTTTGATAATAAACTATTTGACATCAGAGCCAGCTTACAAAGTCATCGTGTCCCTTCTGTATCCTTGCCTGCAGGTCCTACTCCACATTACCTCCCCATCTGCCCAGTGCTGCACCAGCACAAGCAGTCTGCGGCCACACAGTGGGCTCGTGTGGCTGAAAATGAACCATTTTTCCACCCTCTCCTGTAATTTTTCACTTGAATCAGTTCTTTAACCTGATCTACTCAGTGGTTGTAAATTTGCCAGTACTTGGAAGGAGAGAGCTGGTGGGAGAGGGAGAGGCTCAGAAGGTATGAGAACACTGAGCTGTGCAGCTGCCTCATGTAGCACTTCCACTGATTCATGCCCCCACATAAATAAAATTATGTATGTGTTGATGGTTTATATGGTGGTGTATATTTCTTATGTTAACTACAACAAAAATATCTGCCAAATACCAAACTCATAAATCGTGTACATTTTATCTTTACTTAAAACTTCTGATAGAGGGCAATGTTAGCACAGCTCATCTTGTGCTTCCTAGTTCTGCCCTCATTTCTCACAGTCCATAAGCAATGGTGTGTCAGGCTCTTCACTGACATGTAGCAAAGCTAATATTTCACTCAACATTCCCCGGAGCTGAAGTCTCATTTTGCCCAGCATACCTCCAAGGTAACCTCATGGACTATGTGACACATATCACTGACTGTTTATTTTTAATTTGCCAAAAGGGTGGTGATTTACCTGCTGGTAAATTTAGATCTTTAAGTGTATTCCCCAAATAACAGCAGAAATTCTTCCCTCTCTTCTCACAGTGGAATTTTTACCAATGGGCAGATGGGACCTGGTGAGATGTATCCCAAAGTACTGAGGGAATTGGCTGATGTTGTTGCCAAGCCACTCTCCATGGTATTTGAAAAGTCCTGGCACTCAGGTGAAGTCCCTGGTGACTGGAAAAGGGAAACACTGCACCCATTTTTAAAAAGGGTAGAAAGAAGGACCCTGGGAACTATCAACTTGTCAGCCTCAGCTCTGTGCCTGGGAAAACCATGGAATAGATCCTCCTAAAAGCTATGCTGAGGCACATGGGGGACAGGGACATGATACAAGACAGCCAACATGACTTCACCAAGGGCAAGTCCTCCTGGCCAACCTAGTGATGGAGTGACTACATCAGTGGGTAAGGGAAGAGCTATGGATGTTGTCTATCTGAACTTCTGTAAGGCCTTTGACACAGTCCCCCACAACATCCTTCTCTCTAAATTGGAGAGATATGGATTTGGTAGGTGAACTGTTCAGTGGATAAGGAATTGGTTGGATGGTTGTATCCAGATGGTAGTGGTCAACAGCTCAATGTCCAGTGACAAGCGGCGTCCCTCAGGGATCCATACTGGGACCAGTGTTGTTTAATAGCTTCATCAATGACATAGACAGTGGCATTGAGTGCACCCTCAGCAAGTTTGCAGATGACACCAAGCTGGGGGATGCATTTGATGTGCCAGAGAGTCAGGATGCCATCCAGAGGGACCTGGACAAGCTTTGAGAAGTGGTCCCATGTGGACCTCATGAGGCTCAACAATGCCAAGTGCAAGGTCCTGCACCTGGATCAGGGCAATCCTTGGTGCCAATACAGGCTGGGGGATGATGGGTTGAGAGCAGCCCTGCAGAGGAGGATTTGGATGTACTGGTGGATGAAAAGCTGGATGTGAGCCATCAGTGTGCCAGTGCAGCCGAGAAAGCCAACCATATCCTGGGCTGCATCAAAAGAAGCACGGCCAGCAGGTCGAGGGAGGTGACTCTGCTGCTCTACTCTGCTCTGATGAGACCTCACCTTGAGTACTGTGTCCAGCTCTGGAACCCTCAGCACAAGAAGGACATGGACCTGTTGGAGCAGGTCCAGAGGAGGGTCACAAAAATGATCAGATGGCTAGAACACTTTTCCTATGAAGAAAGGCTGAGTTGGGGTTCTGCCTAGAGAAAAGAAGTCTCTGAGGCCTTATTGCAGCCTTTCAGTACTTAAAGGAGGCCTATAAAAAAGATGGGGACAATATTTTTAGCAGGGTCTGTTGTGACGGCACAAGGGATAATGGTTTTAAGCTAAAAGAGGGTAAATTGAGACTAGATTTGAGGTGGAAATTTTTCACAAGGGTGGTGAAACACTGGAACAGGATGCTCAGGGAGGTGGTTGATGCCCCATCCCTGGAAACATTCCAGGTCAGGATGGACAGGGCTCTGGGGAACCTGATCTAGTTGCAGATGTCCCTGCTCACTGGGGGGGGGTTGGACTAGATGGCCTTTAAAGGCCCCTTCTAACCCAAAGCTTTCTATGATTCTATGACTAAAGTGCTAAAATCCAGGCAGTATATTGGAAATGCTCGATATGGACAATGCAGTGAGAATCAGCAAAGTCAATCAAAACTAGCCAAGCCTGTGTCAAAGCACCACTAAATCTTCATTAGACTTGAGGACCTGTGGCTTGTTTTGCTCATCTTTATATTCAGAATTTCTTGATCCTTCAGTAAAAGAAGTAACCTTCAGGAAACAACTCAGGAAAGACTGGTCTCAGAGTGATATGCAGGTGCAAGTAGGATCTTTGGTGAAAAATTAATTAAAACTGCTGTTGACTTGTGTTTCTTCAGCTTGGAACTGATAATTCCAGCCCTGGAAAAAGCAGAAATCATCAAAACTTTGAAGGATTTTGTAGCAGTGTTATGATCTCCAAAGAGTCAGCTAAGTCCTCCATCTCACACATTTTACTGGCTTGGCTGTCACCAAGAAGGAGAGTTCAGGGGGTTTGTTCACGAAAACAGAAATACAAGGCTCCATTTTTCCAATCTTACATAAGTTTCAGGTGAACATGGCAGTTGTTATGTTACCCATTAATGAAAGTGCTCTTGCATAACAGGTATAAGGCTCCGCAAGTGGAAACGAATAATGACAAGGACAATGGTTCGTCTAGGTTGGAGAAGTTGTGAAGGTTAAATAAGCCTACGCCCTGTGCCATATTGCTTCTATAAAGACAAAAAGACGGGTCGTTGTTATAGGTGACTGTCTCCTGAAGGGAACAGAAGGCCTGATATGCAGACTGAACCCACTTCTTTGGAAGTCTGCTGCCTCCCTGGGGCCCAGGTTAAAGATGTGAAGAGAAAACTTTCTACCCTGGTACAGCCCGTGGATTATTATCCATTATAGATTTTTCAGATAGGCCGTGATGATGTTGCAACAAGAACTCCGAGGGCAGTCAAAAGAGCCTTCAGGGCCTTGGGACAACTAGTTAAGGGATCAGGAGCACAAGTAGTGTTCTCCTCTATCCCTCCAGTTGCAGGGAACAATGAGGGAAGAAACAGGAAGAGCCAGCAGGTCAATACCTGGCTCCAAACCTGGTGTCATCAGCAGAATTTTTGGTTTTTTGATCATGAGTTGGTTTACACAACATCAGGCCTGCTGGCAACAGATGGGATATACGTGTCTCAAAGGGGGAAAATTATCTTTGTGCAGGAGTTTGCTCATTGAAAGAGCTTTAAACTAGATTTGAAGTGGGAAAGAGCTAAAACAAGTCTCAGTAGAGATAAGCCTGGAAGCAGCATGACAACGTTTGAGGAATGATGTGCTAGTGTGGTCCTTTGGTCTGCTGTTTCAGTGGAGGTAGGGGATGGAGATCCACATGTCAGCAAAGACATAAGGTTTATTAATGCGTTAGAAACTGTGGAAGTGCCTGAGAACAATCACACAGGAATTACGGCTTCTCCCCCTCAAAAGGTGGCAGGATCAATAGCCCAGCTGAAATGCATCTACACCAATGCATGCAGCATGGGCAACAAACAGGAGGAGATGCAAGCCATTGTACAACTGGAAAACTATGATATAGTTGCCATTATGGAAACACATTGGGATGACTCACACAACTAAAGTGCTACAAGGAATGGCTATAAATTCTACAGAAGGCATAGACCAGGAAGGATAGATGGTATACAGGTAGCTCTGTATGTCAGAGAGAATTTTGATTGTCTAGAGCTTGACAATGGTGACAACAGGACTGAGTGCTTATGAGTAAAAATCAGGGGGAAGGCCAACAAGGCAGATATCATTGTGGTAGTCTGTTTTAGACAACCCAACCAGAATGAAGAGGCAAACAAAATACTCTATAAGCAGCTGGGAGAAGTCTCACAATTGCTAGTCCTTTTTCTTGTGGGGGACTTCAGTTTATCAGACGTCTGCTGGAAATACAATACAGTGGAGAGTAAACATTCCAGGAGGTTCCTTGGGTGTGTGGAAGATAACTTCCCGACACAGATGGTGAGTGAGCCTCCCAGGGAAGGAGCCCTGCTGGATCTGTTGTTTGTGAACAGAGAAGGACTTGTGGGTGATGTGAAGGTTGGAGGCCATCTTGGGCATAGTGACCATGAAGTGATGGAGTTTTCAATTATTGAAGAAGTAAAGAGGGAGTTCAGCAGAACTGCTACACTGGACTTCTGAAAGGCAGACTTTAGCCTGTTCAGGAGCCTGGTTGACACAATCCCTCAGGAGGCAGTTCTGAAGGGTAAAGCAGGGCCCATCCTTTCAGCCATTCTCACATGCTGAAAGATGACCTTGCAGGAAGAAGATGGGCCTGGCTGAACAGAGACGTTTAGCTGGAACTCAGGAGAAAAAGAGAGTTTATGACCTTTGGAAGATGGGGCAGGCAACTCAGAAGAACTACAAGGATGTTGAGAGGTTAAGCAGAAAGAAAATCAGAAGGGTCAAAGCTCAACTAGAACATAATCTGGCTACTGCTGTATAAGACAATTAAAAAGTTTCTATAAATACACTAGCAACAAAAGGAGGGCTAAGGAGAATCTCCATCCTTTATTGGCTACAAGGGGAAAATATATTGGCAAAGGGTGAGGAAAAGGCTGAGGTATTGAATGCCTTCTTTGTCCCAGTCTTTAATAGCATAACCAGTTGTTCTCTGGGTACCCAGCCCCCCTGAGCTGGAAGACAGGGAGCAGAATGAATCCCCATAATCCANACAAGGACAATGGTTCGTCTAGGTTGGAGAAGTTGTGAAGGTTAAATAAGCCTACGCCCTGTGCCATATTGCTTCTATAAAGACAAAAAGACGGGTCGTTGTTATAGGTGACTGTCTCCTGAAGGGAACAGAAGGCCTGATATGCAGACTGAACCCACTTCTTTGGAAGTCTGCTGCCTCCCTGGGGCCCAGGTTAAAGATGTGAAGAGAAAACTTTCTACCCTGGTACAGCCCGTGGATTATTATCCATTATAGATTTTTCAGATAGGCCGTGATGATGTTGCAACAAGAACTCCGAGGGCAGTCAAAAGAGCCTTCAGGGCCTGGGGACAACTAGTTAAGGGATCAGGAGCACAAGTAGTGTTCTCCTCTATCCCTCCAGTTGCAGGGAACAATGAGGGAAGAAACAGGAAGAGCCAGCAGGTCAATACCTGGCTCCAAACCTGGTGTCATCAGCAGAATTTTTGGTTTTTTGATCATGAGTTGGTTTACACAACATCAGGCCTGCTGGCAACAGATGGGATATACGTGTCTCAAAGGGGGAAAATTATCTTTGTGCAGGAGTTTGCTCATTGAAAGAGCTTTAAACTAGATTTGAAGTGGGAAAGAGCTAAAACAAGTCTCAGTAGAGATAAGCCTGGAAGCAGCATGACAACGTTTGAGGAATGATGTGCTAGTGTGGTCCTTTGGTCTGCTGTTTCAGTGGAGGTAGGGGATGGAGATCCACATGTCAGCAAAGACATAAGGTTTATTAATGCGTTAGAAACTGTGGAAGTGCCTGAGAACAATCACACAGGAATTACGGCTTCTCCCCCTCAAAAGGTGGCAGGATCAATAGCCCAGCTGAAATGCATCTACACCAATGCATGCAGCATGGGCAACAAACAGGAGGAGATGCAAGCCATTGTACAACTGGAAAACTATGATATAGTTGCCATTATGGAAACACATTGGGATGACTCACACAACTAAAGTGCTACAAGGAATGGCTATAAATTCTACAGAAGGCATAGACCAGGAAGGATAGATGGTATACAGGTAGCTCTGTATGTCAGAGAGAATTTTGATTGTCTAGAGCTTGACAATGGTGACAACAGGACTGAGTGCTTATGAGTAAAAATCAGGGGGAAGGCCAACAAGGCAGATATCATTGTGGTAGTCTGTTTTAGACAACCCAACCAGAATGAAGAGGCAAACAAAATACTCTATAAGCAGCTGGGAGAAGTCTCACAATTGCTAGTCCTTTTTCTTGTGGGGGACTTCAGTTTATCAGACGTCTGCTGGAAATACAATACAGTGGAGAGTAAACATTCCAGGAGGTTCCTTGGGTGTGTGGAAGATAACTTCCCGACACAGATGGTGAGTGAGCCTCCCAGGGAAGGAGCCCTGCTGGATCTGTTGTTTGTGAACAGAGAAGGACTTGTGGGTGATGTGAAGGTTGGAGGCCATCTTGGGCATAGTGACCATGAAGTGATGGAGTTTTCAATTATTGAAGAAGTAAAGAGGGAGTTCAGCAGAACTGCTACACTGGACTTCTGAAAGGCAGACTTTAGCCTGTTCAGGAGCCTGGTTGACACAATCCCTCAGGAGGCAGTTCTGAAGGGTAAAGCAGGGCCCATCCTTTCAGCCATTCTCACATGCTGAAAGATGACCTTGCAGGAAGAAGATGGGCCTGGCTGAAC
>VYZX01012706.1:5887-109081 GCA_013401335.1 Brachypteracias leptosomus
TCACATCAGTGCAGGCACCATTCATATGAAAGGAGAACAAATGCAGGGTTTGATGCCATGGCTGTTGCTCGTGGGTAATTCTGCCTATTCCACTCTCCACCTTGCTCTCCACACTTAAGTCAGTTCTGCAGACATAGTTATACATGGATTGCTACTCTCAGTTAAACCTTAAGCAATTGATTTCAGCCAATAGTGGGCTGCCAGTACTTTACTTACTGTTCAATCTCACTAACCTGACATTTATGGTGTACTGATTGGCCTCTGTCAGTGGTGGTGGTTGTAAATTCACTTTGAAAAGCTTTGTGTTAACAGCCTTCAACCAGGCTCTGAGATGAGTACGAGCAGGCAAGCTGACAATTGCTTGACCTCCTGCCCTTATTACAGTGAGTAAATCAGGCTTTGAGCCATTAGGCTGGAGCCCGAGGCCTACACAAAAAGGATTGACATGACTAAAGGTCAACCTCTGTCACACATGTGTAACAATTTGGATAATGGAATTCTGTAACTTATCTGAAAAAGGTGCCAAATGCGTGGAAGGGAAGTATACCCTGGGCTGAATTTTCCAGCTTTTATGTTAAGCAGTTACTTACATGTCTGTATTTTAAAGTCCATGCATGTTTGATGCCACAAAATGTGGAGGACCAAAACACATAAAGCAGTGATTGAGACAGTTTTGCAAAATACTGAACGTCACCACCAAAGTATATGCTGCAGTTTCAGCTTATGAAATCTATAACTAATATATTATTAGCATCAGGTATGCAACACATTTTGGATATCCATATATCTCATTAAAATACTGTCTTTATTCACCCACTTTGAATCAAAAGTCAATAGAAATAATTCACTGTTAATGGTATCATAAATTAAGAGTAATTCCAGGTCTTACAAACTAGAGTTCATCCAACAATGGAAATTTTACTAACTAATAAAAAAAAAAGTCAAGTGTTTCCATAATATTGGTGATTGGATCACTTTTGAGCAATGTGAAAAGGTAGTGGTTAAATAAGGACAGAACTGAGCTTTTACATTTATTTGTATTCCATTTCAGTATTTTTGCATATTACATAATAAAATCTCTGAGGTGAGATTATGTGCCATGGAAAAACAGATAATCCCTGCATGATCTGGCAATTTAGAATTTTTTTTTTTCTAGGAATAGTGTGTGTCCGGATGCGTGCATGTTCCGTGCAGTACACAGAATTATTGTTTTCAGTAACATTGTTGAGATTCTGGGGCTACATCCAACTCCCCACCAAAGTTTATTCCAAACTTCACTTCATTAAATAGGAAGAGAATCAGTCCCCATGCCAAATTAGATTTGTTTTCTTGCATGTATGCTTAGGCTTATTTATCTGATCAGGCATACAATAGATAATTTGTGTACATGGAATAGACATTCCAAAGACACAGAGACACATGAAGTTAACACGTGAAAAACTCTTACAAAAATCATAGGGTTTCTAAAACAAACATCAAGATTTAGTTTAACTTTTCTAAGAATAAGAATTGTCAAACACAAAGTCACTTTAATATTTGGAATCAGACTAATTTTATATTGACCCTAAGTAAGAAATCTGTAACTTACAAAACTTATCTGGAAAAATGTGATACTAAGTGATCCAGAAATACTCATGTTAACAAGCCGCATTATAGTGGCTTAGCGCAACTGTCTTTTAAGGTACATAAATTAAAGAAGCAGTGGTGCTGAATGTGTTTTTACTGAACTTTCAGCTCAGCTAGCTACTGAATACAACATTAGGGATATTTCCAGTAGGCAGTATGTGAACTTAAAATCCATGTAAAAGTAAAAATTATTGTGCTTTTTTAATAGAAAATAAACATAACGGTGGTACACCACACAAAATCCTCAGAAAAGGCAAACAAAAACGACAGAATGGCACCAGCTGTTATTCTCCATAATTTAAGATACAATAGTAATATAACTAAGGGGTTTTTTCAAGACAAAATTATTTGAATTTCATGAACAAGACATACTTGAAACAGGGTTGACAAGCAGTCTGGAATACTAGATGATGGATTGCTGAGAAACATAATTTTCACTTTAATAGAACTACAGTATGCACATAATTCTATCCCCCAGTGCTTTGCTGTAACAGCAAATTTAGCCAAAACTACAGTCTTGAGAATCTGAATACAAATCTATCACCATAACTGGAATGAGTGCTTCATTTGAAAGGTAAGGATGATCCCTGCATATTAATTTCTACACAAATGTACAGTATCACTGCATGGACTCCAACCAGTGTGTGTCCCAGCAAAATGCCTGTTCTTGGTCCAGATGAAGTCAAAGGCAATATTTTCTTTGACTTCAGCTGAGGCACAAAAAGGTTAACAAGTACCCAAATGGTACTTTATTAAAATCGCAAGCACACTTTCTAGTAGTGCCAGTTAATCCTGTCCACTTAAGGGGAAAATCAGTAACATGGGTTTAGCATTTTGCAATTGCCTTGTTATATGTATATTTTGCTCATCCCTATAAAAAAAATAACATATGAAAAAGTATTTCTTCCAGAAAAGCAAAACTTAAATTAAGTCAAGTTAAAATGAAGTGAAATAATATATTTGACATTCCTGGGCTATTCCAAGAAAGGAAAAAAAAAAAAAACAAAAAAACAGCTATTTGACCGCTGACAAAAATAAAAAAATCAAGAAAGACGGCAAACTCTTTGCCAGGTGAAAGAAGAAAATGAAACTTTAAAATTCTATTCTTTGACTATTAAGATGTATAAGCTTTTAAACTTCTGTATTTTATTCTAATAGAATTTAAGTGTATATCGTATACATTCCTTAAGTCTACTCTTATTAAATTTTGATGTTAAACAGAAATGGGAAACCATGTGCAACTAGATTAATTTATCTCCAGGGAGTAAAGACACATTAATAATTGAGATAATGTTTTCATATATGTTGGAATCAAGTGTGCCTTTTCACTTCCTTATTAGAAAACACATTAGAGGAAAATTATCTCATTCTCATCAGTAAGACCTAATTGCTGAGCAAGTCTCTGTTTTCTTTGCAATAACAAAAGGATTGTTCTCATTACTTCAAAATGAAAAAAAGAGGGGGGGGGGGGGGGCGGGGAGATCAGAAATATTATCAAGCAGCGCTGGAATAAATTCCTGTATTACTAAAGAGAGTGTTTACTTAATACACCCAGTCCTGGTTTTGTTTTAAACAAATCAGAGTTTATTGTATTTTTACAAAATATAAGAAAACTCCAGATTGGATAGAAGTGGACCAAAGGGAAAAAAGAAAGAACTACAACTAAAAATGACTAATATTTTTGGCTTTCTGAAGGAATGATCTTTCTGTAAGTTATAAAAAATTATCTTGGCTGATTGCAAGAGAACTCTTTAATTTCCCATGAACACCCATAGGTGTCAAGGCCTGTTGTGAGGTAATGGAATGGTATGTAATTTACTCTGAATCGCTGTACATTATGCTGTATGGATTACATACAAAGCAAACATTGAGTGCATGGTGGGAACACTTGTGCAGACAAACTGAAGCATATTTCCATAGCATTGAACTATACATCAAATGCAGTGCTTCTGATGTTTCCCACAACAAAGCTAATGAAAAAAAGCGCCACCAAATCAGTAACTACGCTTAAAAGTATTTGCAATAGTCTTTCTATTTATCTGGCACATACTGAAAACAAAGAATTGTAAATGAAAACAAGTATCTATCAGCTTTACTTTGCAGTGCTGAGGAAAAAATATATTAGAATATGATTCACAATATTAAGGAAAAGAAGTTCTCTCTGTAAGGTTCACCCAGACCTAATGTTGAATAATTGATCTGTGGATATACTTGCATTTGCAGCTATCTTGAAAAGATTGGTGGAAGAGAATTGACTAAAGCCACAACTTTAAAAATGCACAATGAAAGAACTAAAACTAAAAGAACACAGACTTCAGATACATACTTTCAATTGCTTTTATTTATTTTCATAGATCATCTTTGTAAAATCACACACCTTCTTTTGCTATAGTTTTTCTTTACCAAACATTAGTTCTTCATTAGATAAAATATGCCAAATCGAAAGACAAAACAAATGAGAAAAAGCCAAAACTTTTACCTAGAGCTTAGAGTATGTGATTCTTCGCTAACAACTTTTGCCATTAACAGAAAAAATCCAAGACCATGAGCTGCCCACACCACCTCTCTCCAGAAACCCTAAATTTAATTATTATTTTTAAGATAATTCATTTCAAATACACACACTCATTTTGTTAGCCAACAGGAAATCTTTGTTGTATGTTAAGAACAGAAGACCAATTCCCTACAAAAACTCAGCTGACACCCATTGACAGCCTGAATCTGGCACATACATCAGTACTATTTCTTATTTATACTTAACATCTTTTTCTTCTTTGCTTTTGGCTGTGCCCTCAACAACCTTCCTTCTTTCATTGCTTTAAAACAATTTTTAAGTTTATCTGAAATTAGACTAAAAAAAATCTTGCCTATTTAAAAATGATATTGTCACCATTTGCAACTTAGCTTGCACAAAGCTGATTCATAATGTTTAAAATTAAATTGATAACATAAGTATTTAAGGATAATGTAAAATTCTTTAACTTTATTATAGCTAAATTTCAATGTTTATGTAACTTGATGATCTGGCAAGCTTATTTAATGATTTCATATTATGTTAATTAGCATAGTCTAAACCACAATATCTCTCTTAACAATGAAATTAAAGCCTCCAACATTATTATAGAGTATCCTAATAATAAAATATTTTACTAATAAAGCATCTCAAAATGCCTTCAATATAATCACTGGGCTTTGGTGGGAACAATTTTGTAAGTCCAAATTATTAATACCTGATATACAAGAGGAATTCCATCTTCCACCCCACTGAAGGAAGCAACAAAACTCCCAATGATTGCAAGTCACCCAGTTTTACTGAGTATCTTTAGGTGTGTGCTGAGACAGGTCTTTTACTCGTTAATATGAAAATCTCCCTCTTGCCACAAAGACTTTTTTGGGTAAATACTTTGAGACAAAGACCCTGATGAGTTATTTACTATTTGTTTGCATGTAGGAAATGCATAGGAGCTCCTACTCACAGAAAGAGGTCACACATGTTAGACAGTATGCAAGAATAAAACATAAAAATTCAAAGAGGTCATCATCAGTCCCAAAGAGAGAACAACCTAAATATTCACTGGTTTTCTGTGATTGAATCCTATACACAACATCCTGTTTCCACAACACCAAATATCTTTTAAAAATCCATTCACTTTAACATATACCCACTGAAGACAGCAAAAACACTCTTTGTATCTTCACGGACTTCTTGTCAGGTTTTTAACCAGCAAGCGTGTCCCCTTATATTCTGAAGATTTGGATTTGGTCCAGATGAGTAAATACCACCTGCAGAGCTACAGGCACATTTCTACTGACTCTCCGTAGCAGTTAGTTCCAAGGTGAGCCAAAGCTGCAGTAACAGAGGGCTAAGGAGAACTAAGAAATTACATCTTCCAGCACAAAGCAAAGAAGAAATGAATAGGAAAAGACTAGGTAGATGGTAGCTGGTTTTGTAAATAAGTACTGACACATACAGGGATCATACATGCTTCTTATTAATTATTAGGTCTGTGTGTAAAATGAGCATATACTGTCTTTCCTTTCTAAAATAACTTACCATGAGATGCTGTTGTTAGCATCTGCATATAAACTATACTCAAGCACAAAACTCCAGTGCTTCACTGGAGAAGATGTAAACAGCCAGGAACAGTAACAGCCATGGATGTCCCTGTGCAGCCAAAGCAATACAAGATCGAGTTTGTGATCTGTTCTGCTAAACCACAGCAAAATAAACCAACTATCACTGCCTGAATGTTTTCATATCAATTATCACTTTTACCCTCTCTAAGATGGTGACAAATACATTAAAAACCCCTCCATCTTCAGAGACCTGAAAGTGGCTTTCACTCAAAAGCACCGGAAGCATCATTAGGTGAATGTACAGTCAGTGCATGACCAGAGTTGAAATAAATTGTGAACGAGCACTAATACAGTCATTATGCAAATAGCAGAGCTGTTGGATAGGCTCATGCACTTGTTTCAGCAGCTTTCTTGGACAGTCTGTAGGCCACAGTGATGGTGCAATACACCATCTCAAACTACATGTGCTACTCAGATTAAGATAATACAGCTGGTACTGTGACCTGAGAGCTCCATCAGCTCTTGCTACTCAGTCCAAAAAGAGCACCATCCGTTGTAACCTTCAGTCTTCTCTGGCCATGTCTCTCTATTCCACGTTACAGCATCTGCAACAATCTGCCGTTCCTATGCAAATCAATTGGAACTCTGACATGTCAACTGGTTTTCTGGCTATCTCTAGTGCAGCAAGGCTTTTGCTTGAACTGGCTATACATTTTCAGATTTGCTGGGTAGGCTTAATTAAATTGTGTTGGGGTTTTTTTGTCATGGCTAGTGAACGGTGCTAGTACTACATACAATCACACTCATTGTCTACTTCAAAACAATCAAATTTGACAAGGAAGAAAAAATAACGACTTACTTCCCAGAGATGCTGAGTGTTCCTGATGGCTCCCGCTTGAACCTTCTCCGGCAAGAGCAGGACTCCCTGGAAGGGCCCGATCCAGGTGCCTTGCTGGATCCGCTGAGCCGCACAAATGCCATAGGCCAGGCCGGGCACGGTGCTGGTGCACAGACACACCTCCCGGGGCAGGTCCCGGAGCCACTCGGGGATCTCGGGCGGGGGGGCTGCGGCGGCAGCGCTGCTGGTGCCCACCAGGCGGCGCAGGGAGTGCAGAGGGCCGTGCATGGGGCACTCGCCATTGCGGTTATCGGCGCACATGTCGCACCCTGCGGGGCAGAGAGAGGAAAGCGGTTGGCACGCCGTGCTGCTGCCGCGCCGGCACCGCTGCCGTGGGCCAGGTCATGCAGATCCCTCTGCTTTTTCTTGTCACCTCATGGCAGCTCATGCACGCCGTGCCCCTTTGCCTGCTGCCTCGGATGCTTTTCCTAATGTCGCCGAAGCCCTTAGTAAGAAATCCCAAAGGCTGAGCAGAAACCCTGCAGACATTTTGCAAGCCTGGTGTGTTCACAGACCTGCCAAGACTCATTTATTTTAACACAGTTTTTTTAAGATTCGGTTTTGACTAATACAAGTAGCCGATTTAAACCATCACAGTTTATTTTGGGGAGATGCTTTAAAACACAGTCATAACACCTTACAGGTCCCCCTCATTGGCCTTACCACAGATCAGCCCAAGGGTTTAACTGGAACAGGATTCCATTTCATCCTTATTTTCAATGAACATTTTCTCTACTTTTCATTTTAAACCTTATTTTAAATGAACATTTATGCTACTTTTTACATGAATATGTGTGTGCATGCCTGTTTGTCTAGAAAATAAAACAACCTCATGAGTGACAAATCGGAGCATACGTAGACATTTACTTTCTTATGGCTGAATCTAATCTTTAAATTGAAATTATGGTGCAAACATTACTGATTCCTAGCACACATTTGAAAACTTTTATTGAATGGGAATGCATGTCCTTTGCCTGTTCCATGTAGCCGAGACTAAGAACTAAACCACATCTGGTTTTGTGAGCAGCTCTCATGAAAAGGACAGGTTTGTGAAAATGTTAATTTCCCTAACTGCTCTTAGTAATGGATGGTGTTTCTCTATCTTGGGATGATCCTACTGCGATTCTTTCTTGAGCAAAGAAAATTCTGGTTAAATGTTTCCACTGCACGCTATTGCACATGCCACGAATGTACAGCTTCCAGGAAAATGTTTCATGCTCAGGAGATCCATTTCTCTGGAGGTATGCTGAGCTAATGTAACAACAAATCTATCAAAATAGGTTACCACTTCACTTTCGTAGCACAGTAAAGTTTTTAACATAAATTTATTCCAGAAATACAAAGGCAAAACAATAACTATGCCATACAACTCATGTAGCAAGTCCTAGATCTTTCCCCTGATGATTTTATATAACCTACACCCATTCTTATAAAAAAAGCACAGTATTCGCCATAGAATCTGGAGCTTCTTGGTCTGAGACAGAGACTTGCTAGATTGCCTGTAACCACAGTTTCAATTCCCAGGGGAACTGACTCAGCTGTTCTCCTTTCTGAAGTGGATATATTATGTATTATGTAGGCCTCTTTCCTACAGAGCCTTCAAAGGAAAACCTTCCTTTCTATTCAGTAAAAGCTGCTAAAGGCTAATAAAAGCTGCATTTTCGAAATATGGCCTCTATTTGTGTTCTCCAATTTTAAACATACTTTCTAAGCTCTATTTTCTACCATCCTGTTTTAAATTGTACCATACAAAAATGATGCTTTCAGCAATAAAACAATGTTTGAAACTTACATGTAGAAGCTAATTTCTTTCAAAATTGTTACACCTTCAAGACTTGCAGGAAATGCACGTGTCTGTCCAGGTTCTCTACCCATAACATTGATTACAGATCTTAGCAGAAAGCAAGCAAGCAAGCAAGTCCTGAGTTGTGCATTACTCTGATGGCTGACCCTGCAGAAGAAGGTCCACATACAGAACTCACCCCATACCATCTCTAACATGTTGCACAGCATAAGAGCAGGGAGGAAGGGGCAGGCAGCACCCTTGCTAGCACCACAGCATGCCCCAGGTGGTGGGGACGGTGCTTGTATTGGCCAAAACCAATGCCTTTTGGCTGGAGGGTTCCAGCCTTTCCTTAACAATATAATCCCTGTAGCAAAATGCCTTTTTTTGTTGGGCTAAGCCGCAATTGCAGAGGGGTTTTGCTCACTCAGCCACATCAATTAGAGGTGGCTGGAGAATAAGATTTGCAGGACCCCAGGGAAAAGGTTTCTGGCTAGTCCTAAAAGAAGATTATTATGCAGCAGATATTCCTATAGCTATTCCCAGGCATGATGAATAAACGGCAGCAAGTACATGCTGGGGGTTTTTTTGCTGTTGTTATTTCCACAGCAAGTGTGGAAAGTGAGGTATCACCACAACATCTTTTCTTTCCTCTTCGAAACCAGTCATCAACAAACCCTGTGGTTTTGGCATATCCAAACATCTCAGGAGATGCACTGGAGATCATACAGGAAAGGATCTCAAATAGGAAAAAAGAAAAAAAAAAAAGCAAACAGGTTGGCATTTGAGTACACTTTAAACAAATCCAGCATTTTACCATGCAAGTTAGAAAGAAAACATCTCACAAGAAAACTGAGGGCTTGAAGAGAGGATGTCTAACCATCATGTCAGTTAGCACCCAGGGCATGCCCTTGAATCCGACCTGTTTGCACTATTTGACCATCTTCTAGATGTGTAAATCTCCTCCCAACTATCTGATTATTAATGGTTTTCTTGGAGACACTGTGTCTCTGTAGCAACTTACATTAAACATGCTCAGGCATCTTCATGACTTCACTGAGGCAATTTCAGTGTCAATTTTCTATATCCTGCCACCAGATAAACATAACTTTTCATGCACACAACTTTCAGTATCTGCCTAGAACAAGGATTTTTTCACTTTTTCCTGACAATATATCTGCATGAGTATGGGTAAAACAATTTCTTTCTACTTTTTCAACAAAAAGAAATTAAGACATTGACAAGTACTATAAACAAACCCAATGTCACTGTCATTTAGCATTACAGAAAGTTATACATATTTATTCCACTATCCAAAAACACGGGTAATGTCTTAATGCTTGGCGGCAGCAGTAACTGATCTTCCTTTCCCTTTGTCCTGCCAAAGTTGAAAATTTGGAAAATGGGACATCTTCTGAAACTGTTTTGGTTTATGGCTTGTTGATGAAAGGGAAGGAGTCTGTCTTTAATACTAAGCAGTACTGAAATTCTTCTTGGTTGCACGTTTTATACATCTAGCTTTAGTTTTTATGCAATTGTACAGATAAAATTTTTAAAATTCTTCATAAATATTACAAGGAGTGGAAGCCCTACCAGACATATTTTATCATGCCTTGAGTAAAAAGTTACTGTGTATTTTTTTGTTTTCCATGACTAACTTTTGTGTAACAATACATGGAAAGCTTTGACCCAAGCACACTTTCAATAATGTTATACTACCCATTTAAAGGCAGTCACTCTAAGTAGTGGATTGCTCTGCCTCAGATGACAGGGGAAGGAAGTCCTTAATATCAGATAGAGGAAAAAGGGAGAATTTCAAGATTTGCACACTACCTTGCCTCACAGAATGAACAGACAGCATCATCTTCATGGATACTGTAAAGTAGGATGTGATACAGGGCACCAACTTGCTTAATAACACATGGAACGATGGTGGGTTTTTTGAGAGTGAGAGTCCTACAGTCCATTGACACCTTTAGAATCTCCAAACAGGATGGCAACCATTAAGACTCACACAAGTGTGGCAAGTTCAATAGAAGGGACATAGCTTTCTAGAGGACTGCCATGCAGGGCAACAAGGAGGGACATACCATATCCTTCTATTTTGACCTGAGAGAGAAGCTGTATGAGCAGAGGCCTTCTCCAAGGACTGCTGAAATTAATACTTCCACTGGTTGAATAGTGCCAGTCAAGCCCCAAATCAAGACAAGAAGAAGAAAGAAATGTGAAAAAAAAAATGAAGGATTTGCTGAAAATGGAAAAAGCAAGGAGGACTGCAGACAGAGCAGAGTGTCTCTTGATAAAATTGGGAGACAGAGAAGGTAAGGTCAGTGGGTATGCGCCATTGCAGGCCCAGATGCAGCCAAACTCTTTGGAAAGAGATAAGTTTTTCACTTTATATCTTCATGATCTATAGATGGGAGTATTAAGGCAAGGAAGAAGCAAGAAAGGAAAAAAAAAAAAAATTATTTCCTAGTGGATCTGTTTGGTATGGCTCTTCTGGGAGGAGTGCAATATGTTATCATTTATTTGCCTCCATAAAAATGAACATAGTGTAATGCCAGCACTATAACTCGATGTGAGTACGCTTAGAGGTACTAAACCTAAGCAAAAGGGAAAGGACACATTATTGCCCCCAAAATATAATTCTAAACACTCTCCAACCTAAATACCACTACTACTGCATATCTTAAAGGAAATCTGAGAGGAGAAAGCTTTTGTCAGTGAAAGGTAGGGTCCAACATAGCGTTGTAACCAGCAAACCAGCTGTAACAATAAATGAAAGACATTTTTGTCTCAGCAATAATATGCTTCAAAGGTGCAGTTATACTGGATACCTGCAGTTTGCTGGTATTAAAGAAGGGTGGCCTCTGACCCTCTACTTCATAATTCACCGCAAGCACGCAGGTATCCGGTGTAAGTGGCCATCATTTCACATGGTATTACTCACTTGCAAGTATAAATCACTGCGGCTGGCCCTGCGTCCCTGGCTGGGCTCGTGTACGCAGCCAAGAGAGAGGGTGAGCTGGGTGAGACAATACCCTTTCGTTTCCTGAGGGCTGGAGCTTGCTTAAGCATCACGGGCTCCTCGTGCCTGTTTCCTCACCGACGAGCTGACAGCAACCTCTTTTCGCGAAATTAATCGCAGTTTCGTGCAGACTGCAGACTTGAGGCAGTCTTCCAGGGGGTCGAAACACAGATGGACTTTTCCCCTCAGGTTTCTTTTATTTATTTGTTGATTAATTCTAAATACCCGCTGCAGAGCGGGGTCGAGCCCAGCCTGCTGCCCTGGGGGCCGGATCGCGGCGCGGGGGTGCGGGGCATGGGCCAGGACCGGGTCCCGATCGCCCCCGCCGGGCTCGGCCCGACCCTTCCCCTCCGCGGGCTTCTACTCCCCCCGCCTTGCCCGGCCGGGGCCGAGCCGCCCGGGACGGGGGGAGGCGAAGCAGAGCCCCCGCGGTGCCCCGGGCAGGGCTCCCGCGCCCCGGCCAGAGCTGCCGCGGGGTCCCGAGTCCCCGGTCGGAGGGTCAGGCATCGCCCATGCCTGCTCCTCCGAGGGGGACGGTGTGCCAGGGCCCGCACGGTGGGGCGGGGGTCGGGGGGACCGTCCCGCTTGCGGAGCGGCTTTCGGGTTATTTTTTGCGAGGCGGGTGGGGGCGGGTTGGGGGAGGTGGGTTTGATTTTCCCTGCCTTCAACTGAAGGTATGAATGAATTAAATTTCTGTCAGTTATGAGATGGGAAGGAGAATATTGTGTGTAGATAAACCTTGCCACCCCTGCCCCTGAGAGACCCCCATATACAATGTAGAGATGATGAATAGTCTCTGGGAGAGGAGATCGAAGTTCAGTCCGCACCGACTCCACTCTCTCCTACAAAACTATAGGGCAATTAATTGTGGCTTTTCCCCTCATCCTTCNTAATTGTGGCTTGTCCCCTCATCCTTCATCTCCTGGTGGCACATATCGATGGAGATTACTGCTGATGGACCATTTTATCACCCTAAATAAACAGTCACCACCTTCTCTAACCTCAATCTAATGTATAACTATCTTCTATGTTTAAGGGTGCCGGATAACTAATGATGTAAAATAGCTAATTCATACAGGTTACTAGCAGTCTAGAGAAAAAAATCCAAATATTCCCCACACCGATCCACTTCACAGCATGTTATATATATACTGTCTCCCCGTAAATTGAATGGGAAGAGGCGTGCAAACTGCTTGCTTGCGTGACACTTTAGTTTTACACAGCATATTTATTACAGTGGCAGGTTGGCGCTTCCTGGTGAAGGCAGAGGACTCGCAGACTTCTCATGGCGAAAGCCTCTCCCCAGCAGCGAGAAGCAAGCCAGCTTCACACTACCCACCTCCGAGACTCACCCTAGGAGATCTCCTCCTCGCCGCGCAAGGGCCCCTCCCCCGCCCCAGAAACACCCTCATCCTCCCAGGTTCAGAGTTGGGGAGAAAACGGTCCCCAGCCGAGTGCCGCATTATTAAGGTTTTAACATAATCCCCTTTACTTCCCCGCGAGTAAAGACTTCAGGGCCCTAATTAGGGTTTTGTTTCTTGGTTGGTTTGGTGGTTTTATACCCCCTAACTAAACCCCTTTCAATTTAAAACAATTACGTATAGACACTTAACCTACAGCTCCTTGGCGGCCCTCGCCCCCCTCCCTCGCCCAAGATCGTGCCACATTCAATGACATTTGGCGATCAAGGCGTGTGTCTGCGGGTCAACCGCCGCCCATTAGTGTCCCCACGGCGGTAGCCCGGCGCCGGGCCGGACCGGGCGCTGGAGAGCCGGTCCCGGAGGGATGCGGACAGCCGGGAGCGCCGCCGCTGCCCCCGCGGGAGCCCCCGCCCGCCTGCCTCCCCGCTGTCCCGGGGCCCTGGGGCGGCCGCCGGGAAAGCGGCCGAAGAGACCGGAGAAGTTTGCCGGAGCGTCTCCCGAACGGTTGAGCCCGACGGCTGGTTCCTGCCGGGGGAGCAGAGGGCAACGCGGTTTGCCTCGGAGAAGAAAGGGATGCTCGGGGGGACAGGGGGAGGGGAGGGGGGCTGTGAAACAAGGGGAAACGGGGCTCCCGCTTGGTCCACCAAGGAGGTATGTCTAAAATGAAAACCTGAGAAATAGCCGGCACCCAGGGGCCTGCCAGCAATCCCAAATCTGCAGGCTGCAGCCGGGCAAGGCCGAGGGGGAAGGGAGGGTATCGGACCCGGCGGGGGGGTTGCTGTGCTAGGCTGGGGGAAGCCCCTACCCGCAAGGAGCCTATTTGTCAGCCTCGGAGTTTCGGTGGGGCTGTCCGGAACCAAAAGTTCACGCAGCAAGTATAACTCAAACTAGGTCAATCGCTCCTGCAACCTCACTCGCAATCCCGACCTCCTTTCCTCAAACGGGCACCTCCGGTGCAGAACGGGGCGTGAGACACAGAGTCAAAGCTGGTGGAAGTCCCGTATCCCCACGGACTTCTTGCGTGACCTTTGAGGCCGCAGGGAGCCGCGCAGGGATGGCCAGGCCGATGTCCCGCAGATAGCTTTGCTGCGCCTCGGACCGCGCAAGGGAGCGATGAGCGTGGCACGGCAAAGACTGCAATTCCCGCACTCCTTCCTCACTTACAGTTTGCCTTTTTTCTTTAAGAACAAGTTGCCCAATGCAAACGCACCTGGTCCTAAGAGGTTGAGACACTCGGGGTAAAAGTTTTGCTCAGAGACAGCTAATAGCCGCTGGAGCGAAAGTCGCCTTGTAACCAAGTTCAGTGAGAAGACTCGCTGCAGAAAAAGGGGGAGAGACCGTGTTGGCAGCACCCTGCCCCGTCCTTCAGCCGGCGAGCGCTGCCTCGTCCCAGCCGGACGCGATCCACGATCTCGGCAATCGACCCGATTGCTCCCTAGGACCCACCTTCAATATCACGGTTGAGAAGAAACCGTGCAGGCTTCGCCTGCGACTCTGCGGCGTGCTATTATTCCGCTCACTCCTTAAAGTGCTCCCCTCAAATCGCTTTTTTTATCTTCCTTTGTCTTTTTTAAGACCTTTATCTTGCAGATTTACGGAGCTGCTTCGAGAAGTAAAACATGTATTGTCTGAACGTTTCGGTTCGCGATTAAAAGTGCATTTCAGATTTAAGTGCATGTAATTTATGAGATCGCGTTTTCTGCACCCGAGAATAGAAAATACACTAACACGTTTCACTAAAGGGTAAAACTGAGCATGAGGAATTCGCTCACAGCAAAGTCGGAATCCAATATAGTAAAAATTGCAATGTTCAGAAGTGGGTGAAAATCCCCATCAAACTCAAAGCCAACTTTCCTCTCGCTCTTTAAGACATACACACAACGATTAAGACTATGCTAGCATCCACGCAGTTTAATTGATAAACAACAGAGTTTCATGGAAACTTTCAAAACAAACTCCGTATCTGAAATGAAATCAAACGAATCCGCGTTTTGCTTGGGCATATGCTTACGGATCACTGGTCTGGGGTATCGGTTGTCTGTTCAACAGCATTTCTTAGACTTTTCGGAGGAGAAGGACAACAAAAATAAAGAATATTAAGAAACCTCAGGACAAGAGAGGGTGTTGGAAGCAAAGTTAAAAAAGTATACACCCTGAAGTTCACACACCAGTGTTTTAACAGGGACAGATCCGTGTGTTCTAAATGAGTTCATCTACTTATTTTCATCCCGTGTATTTACTCGGTTGTGTAGTATCGACAGAAAGAGAAACAAAAGACAGAGAGAACCAATTTCTAAAATCACAAACCTCTAGTCGATACAGATGTTTAATAATAGGGGCGCTCCCCCTCCCACCAGAAAACCCACCCTAAAACTCTGTAATTGGCAACAGTAGCATTAAACGTTTTCCAACCACCAATTCCTAAGTGAATTCTGACACTCTGGAAGACGACTTTTTTCGTCTAGAAAACCATCTTTTCTTATTAAATTACCATGTCGTGATTTCCTGTAAGGGTGAAAACTAAACCCAGTGAGGTGTTAACGAGGACTGAAAGGAAAACGATATTCCGAGATAACGGGGTGTGTGTGTGTGTGTGTGTGTGTGTGTGTGTGTGTGTAAAACTTTGCCCTAGTCCATCTGACGAAAACTGCAACTTTTCTCCTGCCCAGCTCGGAGAAGTAATTGATTTCTGGGTATGCTGAGAAGCCCTGGCTTTCCAGTCAGGAACGGAGTGAGACAAGCAAGGCGAGAAAGGTCCAGCTTTACAGCAAGTTGCTCTGAACCATTTCTGAATCCATTTTCCTAAGCAGCCCTCCAAGAGAAATCTACACCCAGAGCAGCCTTCCCGGTGAAGTTGTGCCTTCCAAAGAAGGACCTGGGTCTTCAGGCAAGAAAAGCTATTACTCAAGGGTTACCACCCGCCTCCCGAAAGCACCGGGAACAACGCAAAAGCAGCTCAAGTGAGGGAAGGACAGGGCGGAGGATGCTCCTCATGGAGAGAGAGGTGGAGGCACCGACTGCTGTCCTCTAACTTGGACCATCCCTAGGCTGGCCCGGTATGGGGAGAGGAGGAGGATGGGGGGTCGGGGACTGCGAGACAGGGCACGATACGTACGGTTGTTGGGGTCACTGGTGTGCTGATTCAAGGGGATGATCTCCATGCGCTGCTGCCCGTACAAGTAGTAGTCCAGCTCCTCGGCCGTGCACCGGAACCGAGCGGCTGCGTGCTCGCCGCATTTGCTGCCGCCGCTGCCGGTTCCGCACAAGTCCTTGCCCTGCAGGGGAGCGGGCGCTCCCCCGGCCGGGGGCTCGGAGCTCTGCAGTGGTCCGAAGACCGGGAGCTGGGTCACCGGCAAGGCGGTCAGGCCGGCCAGGGAAGCGGCGGCCGCGGCGACGCAGGAGGAGGTGGAGGAGGAAGACGGAGTGGACGAGGAAGAGGAGGAGGAGGAGAGGGAGGCTGGGCGCTGGCGGAGGCTGTCAGACGGAGGCTCGGATCTCTCGGGCGGCTGGAGCTGGGCGAGGGCCCCGCTGCTCTTGAGCTGGCTGCTCTGTGGGAAAAGCTGCTGCCAGTGCTGCAGATAAGCGGGATCCACCTTCAGGAATGCGGATCCGCCGGGGTCGCCGGGCTTCAGCATCGCGCTGCCTGCGGAGCGGACAGGAAGGGAACAACAGACGTGAGACCCCCGCCCCGGCCAGGCCGCCCCGGCCCCGCAGCGCTCCCCACGGCCGGACGCGCCGGCCCACGCGTGGGCCGCCCGCGCCGGCTGTCCGGGATGGGCGGCTAGACCGTCCCCGCCCCGCTTCCCTGCCCCTGCCAGGGTCGACAGGAGAAAACCACGGCCCGAAGACTCCAGAGCCGGACACGCCAGAAACGCGCCGGCCAGAGCGACAAGGCTTCTCCCGCCGCCTCCCCCGGAGAGCGGGCAGGACGCGGCGGGCAGCCCCTCTCGCCCACGGCCGCAGAGCCAACCGCCCCCGAGTGCGCACAGCTCTCCCCGGCACAGGCAATGCCTTTCCTTTTGCTTCCCTTCCCTCTCTCCGCAGGAGCAAACGGCTCTCAAAGTTGACGACAGGGAAGAGGAGGAAACTTCAGCCCAACACACACACGCGTGAGCCTTTTCTCTCCGGCTCCTCCTGCTCTCTACACCAGCGATTGTAGCAGGAGGACACGTCCCAGCAATGCCCTACCCCCCGGCGAAGGTACCCGCTGCGGCCCTGGCCAGATTGGCTGTGCCGGGCGAGGCGGAGAGGCCAGGGCTGCCTACCTCGCCTGTCTCCATGGCCCGGAGCTGCCTTACCTGAGCGGGGTGCGCCGGAGCGACTGCTGCGCGGCCGGCGTGCGGAAGTGTAGGCAGCCTCGGGAGCCTCCGGGCCGGAGGAAGGTTGAGAGGAGAGACTTTTCTGGTCTTTGTCCACGGGGAAGCGGTGTGGTCCTCTCTCAGGTGCCGGGGACCGGCTAGCTCCGAGCCGCCAGGCTCCCTCTGCCGTGGCTGCGCATCGCAGTCGCGCCCGGGCTCTTTGCTCGGCTCTGGCAGTCTCCGGGCTAGACACGTGGGTTTTACGACAGCGCAAAATACAAGTGTGTGTGGTGTGAGTACGAGAGGGAGGGGAGGGAGCGGGAAGTTACCAGCGCGCCTGAACGCAGAGACCCTTTTTTTGGCAACTTCCCCCACTTTGTTCCTTGCTCAACTTTTAAAGGTGTCCTTTTCTTTCTTTCCCTCCTCCTTCCCTCCCTCTCCCCCCACTCCTTCCCCTCTTCCCTCCCTCTCTCTCTCTTTCCCCCTCCCTTCCTCTATTTCTCTCCCCCTCCTCAGCTCCCTGCTCACTGTGCCCCAGGAAGTGACAGGTTTTCATCCCGGCAGAAGGGGAGCGATGACCCGGTGCAGCCCCGAGCGGGATCCGCGCCGCTGCGTAACCCTCAGCACCGGTCTGCGGGCCGGCGGGAGCAGCCCAAGCCAGGGAGCGCCTTGCACCCTGCCAGGCCCGGGGGATACATGGCCTTTCCTCACCTACCTTTTGCCCCTCGGCGGCTAAGGTGGATTTTAGAGACCTTCCCGGCCCGTTCCGCTGTCCTGATACTGTTCTACCTACTTAACACGTCTCCTAGGATGACATTCCTCCCGGTCCCCTCCGCTACCTGAGACCTGGCCCAAGAGGTCCCAAACACAGATGAGGGAACTCACTGCCCCAGAATTTTTCCCTCCTCAGACCTTGTCCCCTCGAGCACGAGCGGTTCTTTCTCCTGCTCTCTGTACCCGGTTACAGCACAGGGCAAGAAGTATGCAGACGAAGAAGCAACCTGTGGCCATAAACTTCTTATCTCTAGCGACAATTTTTCTCCACTTTGCTTAAAAATTGGCTTTTCTGCCCGCCACTCAGTTGTTGAGCTCACTTATCAGGGAGTGCTTAACAGCTTTTTTTCACTTTCCTCCACCATATGAAAAACTAGACGAGAACTATAATCTCCTACATATATTGCATGTACATAGTATCCCATGCATTTAAGACAAAATACTTACGCAAAGTGCTTATGTCACCAAAGTATTTCTCTAGTGTGAGAAGAGCCCCCAGTCAGGTGTCAGGCTGCCACTAGCCGCACACTTGTTTACAAACGTAACGTCTGCGCGTGTAAACTGTTTTTGCCATTCGCCTGATCCCGTTTCTAGTTTATTTCTTTNGTGGACGAGGAAGAGGAGGAGGAGGAGAGGGAGGCTGGGCGCTGGCGGAGGCTGTCAGACGGAGGCTCGGATCTCTCGGGCGGCTGGAGCTGGGCGAGGGCCCCGCTGCTCTTGAGCTGGCTGCTCTGTGGGAAAAGCTGCTGCCAGTGCTGCAGATAAGCGGGATCCACCTTCAGGAATGCGGATCCGCCGGGGTCGCCGGGCTTCAGCATCGCGCTGCCTGCGGAGCGGACAGGAAGGGAACAACAGACGTGAGACCCCCGCCCCGGCCAGGCCGCCCCGGCCCCGCAGCGCTCCCCACGGCCGGACGCGCCGGCCCACGCGTGGGCCGCCCGCGCCGGCTGTCCGGGATGGGCGGCTAGACCGTCCCCGCCCCGCTTCCCTGCCCCTGCCAGGGTCGACAGGAGAAAACCACGGCCCGAAGACTCCAGAGCCGGACACGCCAGAAACGCGCCGGCCAGAGCGACAAGGCTTCTCCCGCCGCCTCCCCCGGAGAGCGGGCAGGACGCGGCGGGCAGCCCCTCTCGCCCACGGCCGCAGAGCCAACCGCCCCCGAGNTGTGGTCCTCTCTCAGGTGCCGGGGACCGGCTAGCTCCGAGCCGCCAGGCTCCCTCTGCCGTGGCTGCGCATCGCAGTCGCGCCCGGGCTCTTTGCTCGGCTCTGGCAGTCTCCGGGCTAGACACGTGGGTTTTACGACAGCGCAAAATACAAGTGTGTGTGGTGTGAGTACGAGAGGGAGGGGAGGGAGCGGGAAGTTACCAGCGCGCCTGAACGCAGAGACCCTTTTTTTGGCAACTTCCCCCACTTTGTTCCTTGCTCAACTTTTAAAGGTGTCCTTTTCTTTCTTTCCCTCCTCCTTCCCTCCCTCTCCCCCCACTCCTTCCCCTCTTCCCTCCCTCTCTCTCTCTTTCCCCCTCCCTTCCTCTATTTCTCTCCCCCTCCTCAGCTCCCTGCTCACTGTGCCCCAGGAAGTGACAGGTTTTCATCCCGGCAGAAGGGGAGCGATGACCCGGTGCAGCCCCGAGCGGGATCCGCGCCGCTGCGTAACCCTCAGCACCGGTCTGCGGGCCGGCGGGAGCAGCCCAAGCCAGGGAGCGCCTTGCACCCTGCCAGGCCCGGGGGATACATGGCCTTTCCTCACCTACCTTTTGCCCCTCGGCGGCTAAGGTGGATTTTAGAGACCTTCCCGGCCCGTTCCGCTGTCCTGATACTGTTCTACCTACTTAACACGTCTCCTAGGATGACATTCCTCCCGGTCCCCTCCGCTACCTGAGACCTGGCCCAAGAGGTCCCAAACACAGATGAGGGAACTCACTGCCCCAGAATTTTTCCCTCCTCAGACCTTGTCCCCTCGAGCACGAGCGGTTCTTTCTCCTGCTCTCTGTACCCGGTTACAGCACAGGGCAAGAAGTATGCAGACGAAGAAGCAACCTGTGGCCATAAACTTCTTATCTCTAGCGACAATTTTTCTCCACTTTGCTTAAAAATTGGCTTTTCTGCCCGCCACTCAGTTGTTGAGCTCACTTATCAGGGAGTGCTTAACAGCTTTTTTTCACTTTCCTCCACCATATGAAAAACTAGACGAGAACTATAATCTCCTACATATATTGCATGTACATAGTATCCCATGCATTTAAGACAAAATACTTACGCAAAGTGCTTATGTCACCAAAGTATTTCTCTAGTGTGAGAAGAGCCCCCAGTCAGGTGTCAGGCTGCCACTAGCCGCACACTTGTTTACAAACGTAACGTCTGCGCGTGTAAACTGTTTTTGCCATTCGCCTGATCCCGTTTCTAGTTTATTTCTTTCCCACCCTTCATTCTCGCAGAGCCTGGGAAAACTGCTGCTGTTTAGACTTTGTCTGTGTCTAAGGCAGGACATTTTAACACAAATTTGAACAGAGCTGGGGCAAAAAATGTTTTGACTGGTGTCATTTTGACAAGGTCATCCGTCATCTGCTGTATAGATTGATAACACCTAAGTTAAAGGCAAACACAAGTAGGAAAATCCCGCGATTTCTATGGGTTATGAAGTTGACTATAAAAAACTCCTTTATGTCTTTGATCAATTCCATTGTGCAACAATGGAATTTTCAGCCCCTCGCTCTCTTACTCCACTTTCTGAAGTTCTGGGGCAGTGCCGCTTGGCTGAGGTGCAGGGCGGGGGTCTGTTTGCACGCTGGCCAGCGTGCAAACAGCGCCTTGCTGGGTGATCTCAGCTGCGCGGGGCTTTCCCTATTTTCACTGCTTTAATACAGTGTCTCGCTCTTGGCCAGCTCCTCCTTGGTCCCAATTTTATTCCTTTCCTTCCGACTCTTCATTTTTCTACTTGTGCTCCTCTGCATTATTGTTGTTTTCCTTACCGGACATCTTTTAAAAATACCGAATTGAATTTAGTAGCAGTAATCTCTAAAAATTCGTTTAACGCTAGAAAAACTTGATGAAATGGGAAAAAACTCGTAGCTAATGGACTTAAGTACATTGTTAATAATTGCATTTGCCTTGAATTGTTCACAGAAATATTCTACGCCGGTTCATCTGTTACTGGGGAGCTCTTTTTACAGCTAGAAAAATGGCGCTTCGAGTGATCAAGGTGGCAGAATGAAACGTGTAGACCCCTGACACTTTGGAAGCCAGCCCAACCGGAGGAAAGAGAAAGAAAGAAGTGCAAGGCTTGCCGCCTTCGCCCGTCCGCAGGGCCGGGAGGGCAGCGGGAGCGGGCGGGAAGGAGGGAGCCGGTCCCCTGCGGGCAGCCCGGCCCTGCGCCCACTACATCTGACAGCGGTCCGAGGCGTTGTGGCCGGGCAGCACCGGCCGGAGCTCCCCGTGTCTCGGGAAGGCGCGGCCGGGGCCGCGCACCCCAGGAACCTCGTCGTTTGAAAGACAAGCAGCCCTTCTGCGCCGGGTTCCCTCGACCCACGCTGGGAAAGAAGAGCGGCAGCGGGGAAGCTCCATGAGCGGCGGGGCAGCTGCGGGGCCGAACAGCGAGCGGGGAGAGCGCTGGCGGGGAAGGGAGCGACGTGTTTCGTCGGAATAGAAAACGGCTCCGGTCCTAGCCTCCCCAAAACACCACCACTCCAAGCCCCTCCGCCTTTCGGAGAGAGCAGAACTAGCAGATCTAAGACAAGGGTTCCCAGCCCCTCAACCTGCCCCTCCCCGGGATGGCTTTAGCCAACCCTGACCTCTGGTCTCGCTTCCCCAGGAGGAGCGGCTGATGTGCGTCCCTTTTGTCTCCCCCGAGTTTGTCTACGGTCTATTTGTTACTATTTCTTGGTCGTGGTTTTTTTTGTTTGTTTTTTTTTTTTTTTTCCTCCTAGATGTGACTTCTGTGTGTAAAGATGCAGAAAAAAAGAAAGGAGTTTTTAACTACTACCTCCTTCCCTTCTCTCAGGCTTTTTCATTATTTAGAGGACGAGCACTGAAACAAATCACATTGACCGTTTAGAAAGCGATCAAACCTTTATAAAAATCCATCGCCTACGAATCGATTGGTGAATATTTCCTAGGAATTTGTTCAAAAGAAATAAATAAGGAGGGTAAGTGTATTAAATGCAAAGGGGGAACACGGTGGTGTTTTTCTTCATTGATTAATGACCTCTAAAATAAAACAAGCGGGAAGAGGAGCCAAGATCGATAAATTAACTACCCAAATTCATCATTTTCCCTGCGGGTTTTTTCTTTCCTTTTTTTTTTCTGGTGTGTGTTTGTTTTTTGTTTTGTAAATAACCCTTAGGAAGGATGCCCGTCTTTTGGGGAACTTGAAGGTTTTATTTTAGGCTGGGGGTAGAAAAGGCAGCCAAAACCCTTTCAGGATGTGATTGAATCGGGGACACCCTATCTGATTTCGTTTGACACACGATTAAAAAGTTTGCCTTTCATATTAATTAATTCTCCTGATCTGGGGAAGACAAATGGTCGGTTACCTCTGACAGGAGTCCGATAAAGGATTCAGCAGCTTTCCTTCTTGCCCTAGGCGTCTCCTCATTCTAGTTTTAAGGTCATGAGCGGCTGAGTTAATAATTCATTAATACAGACATTTATTCAGATGGGATTCACGGAGATTCGCTCTGCTACATCTCACCGCTTGGATTTAGTTTCCCTCGAAGAGAAAAGGGAGAGGCGAAGGGATAGAGGAAGGCTCCGCACAATGCACGGACCCATTTCTACGCACGTGGGGGAAACGCGGTACCCGCGGTGGGAACGGTCCGGGGCAGACCAGGCTGCCCACCAGCGGCCCGCATGGTCCCGGGGCTGCGCTGCTGCGGAGCGGGACCGCGCCCAGGCCTCCCCGGGCATCGGCGGGCGGAAGGGCGGCCCGGCGGCACTCGCGACCTCCCAGGCGGTCCCTGAACTGAAGCCAGGCTCTACCCTCCCCTTTCCCCTTCCCTGGAATAAGCGAGCAGCCAAAACGTGACATGAGTGGGTACAACGGGTCGAAGCAGCCGTTTCCCCCGCTCCCGCCCCCCTCACTGCCAGCGCGCCCCGGGGTCAAGCGAGGGCTGCGGCGCAGAAGGGGCTGCGGACGGCAGCAAGTGCTGTGGGTCGGGCCGGGGCCGAGGGAGCGGATCCCGTGAGCGGTGGAGAGCCGAGTTCCCGGCGGGCAGCGCTGTCAGGTGAAGGGCGCGACCTGCGGACGCGCCGCTGGTGNGGACGGAAGGGGCCCCAGAGGGCGCCCGCGCCGCCGCCGGCGGGGCGAGGCCGGGACGGAGGCGCTGTGGGGCCGGAGCTGCTCCCAGCGCCGTCGCTGCGAGGCACACGCTCCCTCCGGCCCTGGAGGGGCAGCTCAGGGCTGCCCCCATCTGCGGCGGCGGGCGGCCCTGTCGGCCTCTTTCCGGGTAGTGTAGATGTGAGGCGGGCCCCGGGAAGCGCTCGTCCCTGGCCGGGCCCGCTGGGGTGCCTGGGGGTTAAAGGGGTCCCTCAAAAACAGGGATTTGAAGCCTTTTTTGGGAGTAGACAGCAAGAAGCTGGCCGAGGAGGTCTGCTTCGAGGAGAACAGAAAGCACCTGGCCATGTGGAATAGGACTGAGATTATGAAATGATTTGGCCATGGCCACCAAGCAGATGCCAGCCAGATGCATAATGACTTTCTGCCACTGTTGACCTGATACGGATGTGAACTAGTGACCCCTGAGGCGAAATGCTCTACAGTCTATTACCGATTCCCCGAGCCACCAGATCCCTCTCACAGACAGATTCAAATATTTATGTCCATGCACAAAACAAACTCAGCTCTAAGCAAGGCACACTGCAGATGGGATGAGACGAGGAATTACTGAGTTGTAGCAAGCGAAAATAAGTTAGAGTACAAATAAAGTTGAACTTAAACATGACGAATTTGGATTAATTTCATTCCTACTTTCACACACAGCCCATCTGAAAGTATTCTCAATTATTTGCGAAATCAACTATTCAAATATAAGTTTTATCTTTGGGCTTTTTTTTTTTTTTTTAACCAAAGTCACAGTTTAATGCAGTATATTAAGATGGTTTTCCAGATAGGATTATACAATTTAAAATCCATTCTCTAGGTGATAACAACATTAATTGCAGAATACCTTAAGCACATCTGACATCTTTAAGCACAGCTTTTGTGATTTTCTGATTGCTGCATAGCTGAGTGCACATTCTTATGTGTATTTCATTCACCATCATTTTAGAAATGGTGTAAGGGAGCACTCTGAAAGGCAGACCTCCTTTAAAATCCCTTATGTCAAGCTTTCCAACACTAGGCAAATCAACATTTTGAATGCTTAAGGAACCCTGGATGGCTACTACAAACAACAAAACATAGTGTAGAGAGTTTTCCTGTGCTTGATCTAAAAATAGCTCTCATAAATATGGAACCTATTAAATATGATTGTTTGCATATGACATGAGAATGATAAGGTCTGGACAAAACTCAAGAATAGTGGCATTTCCATAGTTAGCATTATCATGAGAATGCCATGGGTTTACCAAAATTTTTGCAGAAATAAGTGGAAATTATGGGGTTCTTTTTAAATGTTGGCTTAGTGTCATAGTCATGACTCAATATTTTTTAACAGAAAAACCTCACACTTCATGTTTCCCACTTAACTGTTTTTTCACAACATACTTTTCTAACAGTTTTCTAGGCCCACAGTCTGACACTATTGTAATTTTTCCTTCTTTTACCCTCTTTTTTTTTCCCCTTTCCTTCAGAAATCACCATTGAATCTATTGATGAGGAAAGGAAAAGACTGACAGCCCCAGGGAACAAAAGTTCTATGTGGGGACTGTGCCTTCCTTTGCCTTGTGCACCATATTGTAAAAGGCTGCAAGAACACATCTGAAATACCCATCCTGCTAATGTTCGGTTTTTGCTAGACTATGCCTGGCAGATGATTTTTTTTTGCTTAAAATAAGCCCATATGTGTGACTCAGTTCAGTAAGTCAAATTCTGGAATACAAGTGTTCATTCTGATATAATTATTCAGGAAGAGCTGTTTCAGCAAACTTTTATGTGAAAAGAAGGACTTGGGGAGAGGGTAACAGCTCTTTTTGGAACAGATGTGTGCTGTGTACTGTGCCTACAATGAAAAATATCCACTCACAGCTTTAGCACCAAGTAGAATACTTTGGGCTGCTACAGTAGTATGAAGAAATAGCTCCTCATGACCACTGGAGTTAACTAGGTAAATGAATAAAACAGAACAGCATATGACAATGAACTTTCAAGGAACAATACCTAAGTCAACAATTGAAATAGCTGATTAACCACAGTAGAGAGTTCTTGCCACTCCACAACAGTTGCTTTAGTTCAGTTTCTGATGCTTTACTGCACAGATGTTTGTGTCAGTTCTTCACATGGTTAAGTACTTCCCATAATGTTATCTAGAACTATGGGATTATAGCAGCTAAAGTCCAGAACTGATTCCAGAAATACAGCTGCTCAGAGAAAAAATGACATAGATAAAACAACTGGCTTTTCAATAGAGAGAAATCACACTGCAGTTGGCAATTTTCTGCAGCAAGGCTTGCTTATTGATACCCTCCAGTGTGAATTATTCATGGCAATGGAGCCAAAACCAAAACAGCTGATGTATGGAAATATATGGAAGGACCACATACCTCAGGCTAGAAACCTGACTAAGCAATCCTATGTGAAATACTTCACTCTTCCCTTCTGATGAACCAGAAGCAGTTTTTCTAGTTTCTTGTTTGCTTTCCGACAACCAGATGGGCCTTTATTATCTCACCTTGTTCATCAGTGCTACCCCTATACTGGGAGCTAATTCCCTTGTTTGGAGAAACAAGTAGGCTCTCTCTATCTTGTCACAGATACTTAGTCTCCACCCAGCTGAACAGACATTAAAAGCAAGACAACCCTAAAACCCAAAGCTCTTAGAGATAGGTGATTTTGTGAGCTATTCCGCATTTTGACTGGAATAGTTAGGTGTTCTGCTACACTGGCAAAGCAAGTACTGATTCTTGGGTTTAGGAATTAAAATAGAAAGTGTAGACTGGAAAAAAATACTTTGGTCATTGAGCTCAGTGCACTATCATTGCAGGCAACTGTGGAATAGCTGTTAAGTCCCCAAAAATAAAAAAAATAAATCCCTTCTTTCTCCTGTGTGCTGTAAGAGCCCTACCTCTCCTTCTTCCCAAAATACTCCATAACAAACTTGAGACTTTTAGTGGAAAAGATAAAAAAAAATCTTCAGAATGCATGTACCATATGTAAAGAAATGGAAAGACAAAGGATGCTATAGGCCTTTGCACTGGGAAAGGAACTAGTCAAGTGAAAATGCCCAGGGACCTTAGAAAGTGAATAACCTGCATGGAACTGAGGAAATCAAAATATCTCCAGAAGCTGCTGCTAACCACAGGGAAAGATTCCACTAGATCACAACATAACTGTTGGTTTTATCTCATAAGCATAGAAAATCTTGGCCAGTTGAAATTGAGAACCCTCCAAGATATTACGGACATCAGCATGCTTATAGCAATTTCCAATGATTGGCAGAAAGACAAACACAGATAGTTTATCAGAACACAATTTTTGCACCAAGAAAAATTAGAAAAAATGAGGCAACCACCCCATTATGATATATATAAAATCAACAGAAGGACAAAGGAAGTGAGAGTCAGCCTATAGCAGCTGAGATCAGGTCATGCCTGTGTTGGAAGTTTGGAATAACAATTGAGCAAAACGAAGGGTTAAGAATCAAACAACAAGCTGTAAAAGTCCATCTAACTTCTTGACAACAAACTATGCAGGAAAGCAGCAGAGACTTGGGCACCAGCTGTCGGTGCCCCTGCTGCATGAACTGCCTACAGAACAGCTCGTGGCTGCCATGGGGAGAGGGAACTTGTCCAGAATGTGGGGACTCAGACTGCATTCACTGTGGCTCCATGTGCATGACTGAGTGAAATAGCATGAACAAAAGTTTAAGCTTCTGCCTGACAACCACTGTAGACAAATCTCACATATCAGAGCCACTGGCTAAACCGTGTTTATTTGCTAGAGTGTCAAAGCTATACGTGATTCATCCCTTGCAGACACTGTTGTGATCACAAGATGTCAGCTCCTCCCCAAAAGCAAGAGTAAACCTTGGAATGCTGCTCCCCTCCCGCTCCACTTATGGTACATGAACAGTTCCTCTAGCAACATGTATGGGATATCTCTTTCCACCAAATCCCAAAAGGATTATCATTGTTGCTTTTGTTCCCCTGAGAGAAACCCACTACAGAGATCTTAAGACACATTGTTCAGACCTTCACAACAGCATAGAGTGAAGGTCTTGGAGTTTACAAACTATGGAATTTGATTTTCTGATTTTTTTTAATGTTGGTTATTTAATATACAGTATGATAAAGTGCACTTTAAAACAGATTCAACAATTTGTACAGGACATTTATAGGACAGCATGTAAGTAGTAAGGTACAGGTGTTTCATATTTTGGTAACTTAACAACAGTATTATACTTTGTTTGGAATTTGTTCTTAAAGCATAAGATGCTATTGTCCTAAAATAACTTATCACATCTCTTCTGAGGCTTACAATCTTTAGGCAGAAGTAGGAAAAGGAATCACATCCTTATTCAGTCTGTATCAGCCAGACTCATGCAAAACACTCTCAGAGGCAAGTTAATTTATGTCTTGTGCTCAATGGAAGGGACCTCCAGTGCTATTTGTTGTGCTGGCTGAACATGCTGTAATTTTTAGCTGTCAGGTGATAAAAATAAACCATAGTTAGCAATTTCTTCAACATACAGCTACACTGAGAAGAATTTCTCTGTGTATGCTCTTTGTGTGATGTTGAAGGCTGTGAAAGACACAGCCTGTGTCACTTAAAGAAGCTGGGTCCAGGAGGAGCTTGTAAAATGACCTCCACCATTCTATCAGAAAGGCATTTGTGATAACTTTAAGATTTCTTCCTCTAACAAAAGGTCTACTAAGCAGAACTTGCTTAGTGCTAAACTTGAAAATTTGTTTATTGCTACCCTATTTTAGGCTAATTAGTCATATGAATGCATTCATTTATTGTAAAGCATGGTAGGGACTATTGTTTACACTAGAGACTGTATGATTTTGAATTTTCCAAAAGTTAGCATTTTCAACCTATTACATTTATATTTCCAGGGAATATAAAAAAAATCAAAGTCATATTGCCAATATAACGTATGATTAGGAACTTACATGACATATACATGCATATACAAACAGTATATGCAGTTCACAGAATCACAGTATGTTAGGGATTGGAAGGGACCTCGAAAGATCATCTAGTCCAATCTCCCCCGCCGGAGCAGGATCACCTAGACCACATTGCACAGGAATGCGTCCAGGCGGGCTTTAAACGTCTCCAGAGAAGGAGACTCCACAACCTCCCTGGGCAGCCTGTTCCAGTGCTCTGTCACCCTCACTGTGAAGAAGTTTCTTCTCCCATTTAGGTGGAACCTCCTATGTTCCAGCTTACACCCATTGCCCCTTGTCCTATCATTGGATACCACTGAGAAGAGTCTGGCTCCATCCTCCTGACACTCTCCCTTATGTTTATAAGCATTAATAAGGTCACCCCTCAGTCTCCTTTTTTTCCAAGCTAAAGAGGCCCAGCTGCCTCAGCCTTTCCTCATAAGGGAGATGTTCCACTCATCTTAGTGGCTCTGCACTGGACTCTCTCAAGCAGTTCTGTGTCCTTCTTGAATATTCAAGATGTGGTCTCACCAGGGCAGAGTAGAGTGGGAGGAGAACCTCTCTCAACCTACTAACCACACCCCTTCTAATATACCCCAGGATGCCATTGGCCTTCTTGGCCACAAGGGCACATTGCTGGCTCATGGTCATCCTGCTGTTCACCAGGACTCCCAGATCCCTTTCTCTTGTGCTGCTCTCCAACAGCTCGGTCCCCAGCCTGAACTGGTACCAGGGGTTGTTCAATAGAGTTTTTTTCAAAGTCCAATTAATCATTACTTATGTTGCTTTTCAGACATACACACTCAAATTATACTTATTAAATATGGATGAGTTACTGTGCTATTTATCTGAAATGGTTTCATAACATTCTGGGATGATATCACTACTTTCCATAAGAAATCCCCCATTTCTCTGTTAGAACAGACTTTTAATGCATGCCAGGCAAGTCAGTTAACCTAGTGTCCTCTGACATGTCCTCATTCTACATTTCAAATAATTTCCTGTCTATTCTGCACCTACATGAATTATTAAAATATGCCACATGCTTCAATACAATGGCCCTATTTAAGATAAAATGCCCTAAATCCGACTGACAGCATAAAAACATTAACAGTGATACAGCTCATACTATTTAGTCACTGAGGGTACAAGTGAGCTTCATTATAGAGGTGAAACAAAAGGACTCATCACACAAATCCAACCTAATCTGAAAACACAACTTTTCCTAGCCATCTAAATTAAACCTGCAGCATTTTAAAGTTCAGAATGATTCTAGCAAGAAATTAAGTTTACTTTCTTTGTTGCCAGGTTGCTATCCTTTCTGTTCCTGGACATCACATTCTATGTCTCAAGGAAGTGATGGAGGTACACTCCTCACTCTTCTACTCTGTTAAATTTCCCTTTCCTTGGGTGACCCTGTCATAAATCTTTCAAAATATATTCTTCCTGCCACTTTGACTGTTAATTTGGTTGTCCACCATGTAGTTTTGCTCTCCATGGAACTTCCTGAAGGATGATAAGCAAAGACAAAACATACACTTTGAGACACTCCCTTACTATATAATTTCTTTTTTTATTTAAGTTTTTGGTAAGCAAGATATAATATGAATGGGCATATTTTGATGCCAACAGCATATCCCACTGATTTCAGCAGGGCAATTGCTATGATAAATACTATAAGGCACTCAGAGTACAAAGCTTCCATTTTTAAATCAAGCACTTATTGCCCATCTTACTGTTTCTGGAAAATACTTAAGATTTGCATGCTTTGATCGCATACCTTAGAAGCAGTAAGAATCTTAATATAGATTTATGCCATACGAATGACTACAATAATTCTCTTGAATAGGGATTTGGAGGGAAAATGATTCCTCAGCACTAAAACCACATGACCTGAAGAAATGACAGAATCATTATTACTTCTTTTTAACTTTGCCTAATCATGTTCAAAGGGTGATACCTTTCACAGACTGAATTCAGAATAACCTGAGAACTTCTTACAGGTTCAGTAGGAGAATTCAGTCTTTCCACAAAGCCTTTGAACAAAACAGCATTCAAAGACACAATTTTCAGAATGTATCTTTCAGGGAGTGCACTCAATGGCTATTTTCTGTCATATTTTATATAAAAGAGAATTTTCCAGAAAGCAAAATGGTATGCTGTTGTATGTGTAGGCAATACAGTGTTCTCTGAATACAATTTGAACTTGAGTCACAAAACACTTATCTCAATTAATTTCTGTTAGAATCTGCACATATGGACAGATACAGAATTCTGGAAATTAATCTGATGGTTAGGTAATATGTTGGTTTTGTATCCTGAGAAATAGATTGCAAATCAATAGCTGTTTGGTCAGAAGGAACAGAGTATGATACTGGATTTATCAGATCTGTTTTAGTATTCATTAGAAGTTTGGAATATAATCTCACTTGACAAATGACCAAGGTATATAAATGAGAAAAAGTAAGTGTAGTCACCTACCAGTTTGAATAAATATGTGGAAGTTACCATTTAAAAAAAGTTATTGTTGCTAAACAAACTTAATTTCATCTTATTCAACAGGAAATTTACACCGTAGTGAAAACAGTACACCAAGATCAGTACAATTGTAACTGCTTAAAATCAAGGTGTGACTGTGGTCAGCAAAGTGACTATATAAAAATGGCACCTTCCAGCAGCTTTGGTCTGTATTGAGTCATAGCTGCTTTTCATTCTTCTGTTTTTCAGTGTGACTAAAATACATATTTTTACCACTTTTCATTCCTGGTAGTTGTGTAGAATCAACACAGCTGTGGGAGAATGAGCTACTTTTCCACTTATGTAAGATAAGCAGATTTATTAGCTAATCTCTCATTCTTTAATCTTTATTATCTGTGATATGGTGCAAACAGAAAAAAAGCAGGTTTACTTTTAGAACACAGGTTAGGATTTCAGAACCAGCTGCATTGGAGCTCCTCAAAAGAACAAATGCAATATAGAAAACCTAAGAGACAATGAAAAATACAATCTTCATTATGCTATAGTTACAGACCATTAAAAGCCACATTTTAAGTATTTTTCCACAAAAACTCTGTTGGAAAAGATTACTAGTATTTTATACCTTAGGTACTTGATTAATGGACTCATCTCAAATATGCTTTTGATTAAATACACCTACAATATTTCATATATTCTTACATATCTCAGAAAAAAAATGATCCAAGAAGAAAGGAATTAAGATTTCATTTTTCTAATCTTTTCAGATTTCACGTTCTACTTGAGGAAAGTCAGATCACTTACTGAAATATCCCAGATAATTTCAGAACATTCTGGAGAAAAGATGTTGACATTAAGAGGACTTGACTGTATAAAATATTTAAAATAATATAATCTACAAAGAGGAACGAACCAGTATTTTGGCAGTCTTTTCAAGAAACACAACAAGTGTCAAACGTAATGTAAAAAAACTGCTGAGAATAATATCTATTAGTTGTCTACAAGATAAGAGTTGGTAGAAAAGGGCATTTGGTTTACAAGGCAGGAGTATCTTCAGTATTGATTAAGAACGCAAACAAGGAAACCAGGCGCAATTCCTTCCTGGAACCAACGACCAGTGGTTTAGATTTACACATCTTTGTTTTGCATTTCAGGAAAAGCTGATCAAAAGATCAGTGCTAATAATAAAATGATCTAACACCTGAATATCTAAGCAGAGCTGCTGGACTGTATACCATTAAATTACATCTGGGCAAATGAACGCCCAGCTGACAGCGCTGTTCACACAAAACAGCCTGGAAATGAACACTTTGCAAATGACGTGCGAGATTTGCACCAAGACAGGTAGAGACTAAAAGAAACAGGACCTAAACCTGTTTATATCCTGAACAGTATGCACAAAACTATGTCATATAAATAGGTTGAGACAGGATGGCTGGAAAACCATGAGGTTTCTTCATTATACTGTATGCTGATAGCTCGGTTTCTGTTCCCAGACTAGTTAGTGTCTCCCATAATATAACAGGCAAACTTCCCTGTATGCATCAGTGTCCCCACAGAGATACTAGTTCGTATGCATCTTTGTAAAAAAGCTTTCATACATTCTGATGAAAAATGGTGTATGTGCTAGGTATTACATCTATTAATTGAATTACAGTGAATAAGCCCAGACATTGGTCAGGAGAGTTGGTTATTAGCTGTCAGACCACTTCTACTTGTCTGCTTTGTGTTATGGTATGTACAAGATACTCTTGAGTGTGTGTGCCTGTGAATACATGCGTGAGAGGGACAGAAAGAGAAAGGCAGAAGGACTATGCACATAATAGATCTCAATGAAAACAAAAGCTAAATCAATCTAGGTTGCCAAGAGACCTAATATTCTATTATGATCAAAATAATGCCAAAGGAAATAGAGAGGTCAAGCAGCAGCAGCAAAAAATTCATCCTCAGTCAGGGTATGAAGATCAAAAATAAACTCTTAACAATATTGTTTCACAGTGCAGAGGATACAGACCAGCCTGAGAGGAAGCCAAGAGACCTTCTTTGAAAGATACTGCCACATTTGTAATGTGTTACAGTTACTAAAATAAAAAATAAAATAAAATTTTTTTTAAAAAAAAAAAAAAGAAGAATTACGATTGAATATTAGATGGCAACATGCTGGATCTTCTATTGGTAACAGATTTTTTTCTTAAAAACTAGACTGATAATTGTTTTACTTTGTGGCTTTATTAAGAAGTTCTCCACCATCAAAGAAAGATTAACAATGTGAGAACGCAGAGGGATTAGAGATTCAAGAAAAACTGTAACTGTTTGGACCAAAGATTTGGCAAAACATAATAGTGCCCTGAGGTGTTGGAGCATAAAATGCCAAAAGTATTTGTAGCGCGAGAATTGTGATAGGCTCAAGATTTGGAATTACAGAATTGTTAGTGTTGGCAGCTTTGTTAGAGGGCAGCTGACTCACAATGATCTCAATTTTGTTCTCAAAGTGGAATGTGAACAGTTCACAAAGTTCTGTTGATGGAGGAAGAGCCAGATTAGTCAGCTTCCCTAGAATAAAAAGTTACAAGAGAGTAGGGCAGTCTGCCCATTCAGCAATTAAGTTGGAATAATAAGCAGATCTGGCTTGTTTCAAAACATCTCTGTACACGTTTATATGGTCCAAACTTGTAAGTGCATATGCAGTCAAGAAGTCCTCAAACTCCATTTAACTTGCAGCCCAGAACATCACTTTTGAGTACATTTGCCAAAAAGAAGTCTACAGAAGTGGTATGCTCCTTAGGACATTTTGAGGGTGGTTCAGCTATTATATATTTAGGAGAATATCTGGAACTTCCTGAAGCAATCAGTAGTATACCAGGAAGCTGCTTTTGTGTGGCAGACAATTCTATTCAATTAAAAATTATTAGAAAGGTAAGGTATCATAAACCTTATTTACATTTTACTCATACTTTATTCTATTAAGATTTAGTAGTAGTAGTAGTAGTAATAATAATAGCAGCAGCATTTGGCCAAGAATAAATGGTAGGAACAAGTAAAAAGAAACAGTGTTGCATTTTTAATCTAGAAAGCCTTTATCTATATCACTAACATAGTAGGTGGCTGTCTTCCAGGTGAAGAAACCAAATCAGTGAAAAAAATAGGTCTTGATCCTACATGGAGTTAGTTTGGGTTTAGGCTTCATATAAAAAAATATATGCTTTGAAATCCATGGAACTAATGTCATGTGAAAAACTAAACATATGTGCAGTATTTGGTGGGCTTCTGTTATTTGTGCCAGGATACAAACATAAGAGTTACAAAACAGGATGCTAGAATCTCCCATGTCCACTGCCTCTGCCTTTTACAGCAAACCATAGATAGAGATTGCACTGTCACATTTCATTCCCAGCAGCTGAAGAACAGATGACTTTACAAAGCACTGTCCACACCTCTGGCACTTCTGAGGTGACAATCTATGTCAGAACAGCTTTATTTATATTGTTTTCCTTTAAGTGGGCTGTCTCAGAAGTTGCTTAACCGATGTTAGCAAGGTGTTAAACTTTAAAGATAAAATGGATGAGAATTATGAAGTACAAGGGAAAAAGCAGACATGCTGTAAGTGTATCTGAAACGAGCTCAAAAATAAGGGGGGCTGTGTGTGAACAACAAAAAAGTTAAACTGCTCTACAGAAGACATGGAGAGAAGATTCCTCACTGTGCAGGAAGCAGGCTAGTACCTAGACAAGAAACACAAGCAGGAAAAAAGTGCAATGCCTTAAAATGATAGCCTTGCTGATAGTGGGACTGAGGCAGACTGACAACATAGGAAAATGGATTTACTTTATTCCATGACTGCATCTTCTATGATGTATCTGTCCCATCAGCTTGTGATCTCAGCTGATCTTTCAGGAAATCCCACAAAGACAGGCAATTTGATTTAGACTACAGAAAGTCTTGGAGGCATGTTCTACAGAGGAATTCTGTGCTGTCAGAGGATACTATACAACCTGTAACTTTAACTTTCACAGCAATTTTGATTCTATGCTTCGGCTATAGCCCTATTTCTATTATGCCATTTAAATAACCAGGAAGCTTAAACCTGGAAAACAAATTCAAACAGCTATCCATACACCATCATAGACACATACAAAATTGTTACAGTGCAGTTACAGTGCCTCTCCATCACAAGTGGCACAAGTCTGTGAGGCAAGATCCAGGAGTTCTAGACATTCTTCAACTATCCCTGCTTGTTGC
The DNA here is from genome assembly GCA_013401335.1 of Brachypteracias leptosomus. NCBI lineage: Eukaryota > Metazoa > Chordata > Aves > Coraciiformes > Brachypteraciidae > Brachypteracias > Brachypteracias leptosomus. The sequence goes on from VYZX01012706.1 coordinate 40,770, forward strand.
ATGAATTATGTGATGTGTACAAGCAATAATAATTCACAATGAACTAGTGACAGTCATCTAGAGAGGATGGAGCAGAAGGACCACAGCTTCATCTAAAAGCCTGAGAAAAACTGTGCAGTGGTCTTATCCAATTGCAACTGGTAATAGCCACATTAATGCATCATTCAGACTTTATTTTACAAATTTCATAGTGGAAAGTCAATCAGTGGAAAGTACTGCAGAAATGAATCGATTTCCTCTGCCTGTGCCCTTAAATTTGATGAATAGAGCCTTTTGTAAGGCTACTGAAAGTCCTGTTCGTGGCATCTAGATCACAGAGTACAATGTTGTTCTTGGACCTAACTCTGAGAACGGGACATTTAAGATTTTTGGGTTTAACTAAACATTATAAAATCTTTCCTAAATTGCCTCCACATTCATATAGGTTTTTTCTTGTTTGTCATATGCTTTTTCCATATTAATTTCTAGCAGAGAATTCTTCAGTTGCTTCTGCATGATAAGGAAGAGGATAACATGTTGCTGTTTGTTCTATTCTAGGAAACTGAGCCATTTGCTTCACCCTCAATGGCTTCAGTGTTTATTTTTGTAAGATTAAAGACAGAGTGCATATGGCAGTAATTCTGGTATTTCTTCTTGTGGATGAATCATACAGAACAGTCGGACACATTGAGAAATCATATTACTGTGCATTTTATCATCAGAAAGGGTTGTAAGTAGTAAGTGGTAGAAGTTCAAACTTTCAGTAAAAACAGGAGGTTAATAAAATCATGGAACACTTGAGATTGGAAAAGACAGCTGGAGGTCATCTGGTCCAACCCTCTGCTCAGGCAGGGACATCTAGCTGGTTTCCCAGGACTATTACCAGATGGGTTTTGAATATATCATAGGAGGGAGACTCCATCACCTCTCTGGGCAAACTGTGCCAGTGCTTGGTCACCCTCACAGTGACAAACTGTTTCCTGATGCTCAGAGGGAACCTCCTGTGTTTCAGTTTGTGCCCATTGCCTCTGGTCCTGTCATGGGGCACCACTGAAAAGAGCCTGTTTCTATCCTATTTGGACTCCCTCTTCAGGTATTTATACACATTGGTGAGATCCTCCTGAGCCTTCTTGTCTCCAGGATGAACAGTTGAGCTCTTTCAGCCTTTCTTCATAGGAGAGATGTTCCAGTCCTTTCACCATCTTTATGGTCCTTTGCTGGATTCTCTTGAGTAGGTCCATGTCTCTTGTAAAGGGGAGTCCTGAACTGAGATCCAGTCATCTACTCCAGCATTAAAACTGAATTAAATAAAAACTTTAAAAATTAAAATTGTACTAAATAGCATCTGGTTTTCCTGATTCAGTATGTTACTTAACAATAGAAATTAATAATGTAACTTTTATAGAGGGAAGAGTTCTGAGGAAAATAGTAGAGCAGCAAGAAAGCTGTTAGCAAGAAATGTGCATGTGTGAGCACAGCTGCACACTTTAGATCAGCTACCTGAATGTTTTGATCATCATTTACCACATAGATAACTCTTAATCTTTTTGTCTCAGTTCTCAATTGTGTGAGGAAGAGGAATATACTCCAATTCCATTCAAAAACCCCACTGCAATCAGCCCCATTCTGTAGGCCTAACAAGACACCAGAAGTGGTACAGAAGGAGATAAAAGGAAGCTGGAAACAGCACAAGAGTGCAACGTTGGCAAGTCATCACCAGAAACTACAACAAATCCCAAGAGGAACTGTGTTGTTGAATTAGTCAATTATCTTTGCAATGCTTTGGAAAGAAAAATACAAAAGCATTTACATATCTGTTGAACAGAAAAGCACCACAAGTTCCAAGAGACTATGAGATCCTAGAACTGAGTCTGTCCTCAATAGCTACCTGCTATTTTTTGGGGTGCATCTACACGTTCTGTTTAACCTTACATAACACCAAGCATCTCTCACTATCCCACTGAAAAGTAGAAATACTCTCTCTTTCCTTCACCAAACCAAACCTGGATCTACTATGAGGCTTTAGTGTGAGCTGTTCTGGTTCACTGATCCACCAGATAACTAATGTACAAAAAAGAAGGATATGTTCCCTATCAGATCAGCAGGTTAATCTGACTCACTGCATAGCTGTATGATTATTTCATATGACATAAAGGACTGGATAGAACTTGCCGCTTGTGATGCATAGGAAAACAGAAGAAAGAATGTGATCACATCTTTTTGGCAGATGCCAAAATTAAGTCAGATTAGGTGCAACACAAAAGGGCATCCTCACAGTGCAATAAATAAAGTTTCTGAATCTGACTTGTCTTGTTGCACCAAGAGGACTCCAATCAGTTTGGGTTTTCTGTGCCACATTGCAGACCATGCATCTCCACAGTCAGGCTTCTTGCTGATAGTAGCATCTCTTGGGCTATGCGTCAGGCCCTCTACCATCTTACGCACATACCAGTTCCCCTTTACAATGACTGGTGAAAAAGCCTTGAAGAAAAGCAGACTGTAGACTATGAAACAACAAAAAATTACATCTAGCTTCTAGAGAAAGAGGATAATCTTCTCATCAATGTTATTCATGGCCTAATCCTCAATGACACACAGTAACATGAAGGGGCGTAATGTAGAAGGGGAGGCTAGTATTATCATTAGTGAGTACTCAGACTTGTTACCTTTTCATCTCCAATTCTATCTACTGCAGAGATTTTCTGTTGAAAAGTTTCCTGAGTAAAAGGGTAAACATAAAACGTATTGATCCAGCTCCCCTTCCTCTTAAATTTAATAGGAAATGCTACTTTGATAATCTTTGGATGTAATGCTATAATGACATCCTCATAACTGTAGCTATGTCAAAGTTCCTTGTGGGGATGATGAAACCATGAAAACTTTTGGGAACTCTCATCTTGCCAAATAATCATGTTTCTTGGACCCTAAACATTACATTCAGGAAGGAAAAAAAGGGTCAGTAAAAGCAGCTGAACTCCAAAACCAGCTCCCTGTCTGCAGTATTCATCTCTGTCCTGGTTCAGCCAGGACAGGGTTAATTTTCACCAGGAGTTGCTATTCGATCCCATGCTGACGTCATGTCCGGTACTCAAGGCGCGGGCAGAGCAGTCCCGGCTTTGTCGCACCGGGGCTGCCTCGCTCTGTGTCTGTAGCTGTATCCACGCGGTCTGTACCTTTATACCTCTTGTTTTGTACATTGTTATCCCTGTTGCTGCTACTGTTGTTGTGATTGTTGCTTTTGCATCGTTGTATTAAATTCTCCTTATCTCAACCCGCAGGGTTTGTATTTTGCTACCTCTCCCGTTCCCGGCCGGGGGGTGGGGGGGCAGCGGCCACGTGGTGCCCGGTCCCGGCAGGGTTTAAACCACCACAATCTCTCAGACTATTATTCTGCCATGTTGAGAAAAAAGCAAAATAGCTCTGTTATTAGTTTTTTAGGTGTCTCTTCACTGGCAACTTCTGAAACATTTACTTCAGTCCTTCTGCAGAAAAAAAAAAAATATCCTTGGTCTCCAAGGAGTATTCCAGTCTAATCAAAATGATTTCTCCCTATTTCTCTACATTTTTCTTAAAATCAAGTATTGCTATTCCTGTCTCCTACGTGATGAACAAAGGCAGGAAAATGGAATTAATAAAAATTAAAGTAATAGAAATAAGCAATCTATAACTACATTCACAAAAAGGGTTATGACTACATGATTCATACTAATAACTCTTGAAAAAAAAAAAAAGCATTCATCATTGAAACTGTTTCTTCCTGAAATAAAGTACCTTAGCTGTACCCTATCAACTAGAATTTGAATAAAGACTTCATATTATGTCATCCCTTCTGATTTTTACTCCTTTTAGAGTCAATGATAGTAGTCACTAGGGCTATGTGTTGTCACAGGGAAACTTTAAAAACATTTTTCTTTGCCTTCAAGTAAAAAAGGAAACAGAAGGAAGGAATAAAAATATCTGAGTGTAACTTGGCCTTGTTCTTATTCCTTTCTTCAGTCTATCTTTTTCTTTTTGTGCTGTTGGTATTTCTTGAGGGAATAAAAGCATATAAAATAAAAACGAACTGCTTGTCTTTTCACTGATTCTTCTCTTCATAATTATACCCTTATTTCCAGGATAAGCAAGAGCAAGTCTGTTCTCCAAGTCCAACTGAATTTACCACACTAACCATGAGACAGGGCTAAGAGTGTTGTGTAGTCTCTAAATACCCAAGATTTGATGTAGTCTTTCCTGGTGCTGTGATCTGAACTAGGCCACCACCCAGCTCTTGACATCAGACTTCTACTCCTGATGTAAGACCTCTGTAAGTCAATGGAAGCTTTGATGTCACCTGAGGTCAGGCCAGGCATTCACCACTTCTGTTAGATCATGCACTCTACTCCCAGGTGTATTTTCTGGCTACCTTTTTTAGACAATTTCTTTCAGAGTTTCTTGCAGCATTTTCCAGGCTGGTACATAAAATTCTGAGGCTGTTTTGAAAGCCAAGTCCTCAAAACACCAAACTCTCTTTTCAACTGTCAGTATTTTTATGAGAGGAATGGAACCGCCACGACAGCTTCTGAGCTTTTACAAGTAGTTGGGTCAGAGATGGCTGTGACAGTGTATGAAGACTTTTACCGGCTCCTCAATCACAGAGTCCTCTTATACAGGTTATATTAATTTCTCCTGCTCCAGGACTGGCAGCTGTCAACAATTAGAGTCTGCTACCCTTTAAAGTTTGTAGGAATAGTGTTCCTAATAAAACAGTAAACAGGTCATGATCTATAGCTATCTCTAATAATATATGATAATTTCTTTTCTGAGAAGGAAGCTGTAGCCACATTCTTTGCAAAGACATTGGAGTATCTAAAAGACCTTTTCTTCCCTCCTCAAGCATATTCTGAGAAACCTTTCCTTTGGAAGAGTTATGTTAAAAAACAATTCTATTATCCTGAAATATGATGCCTTCCAACCATATCTGTTATTCAGAAAACAAAATACAGATAATTTTCAACTAGTTAATGGACTACAATTTTAGAATCAAGCAAGTAATTTAACTAATTTCAAGTATTCATCCAGAATCCTGAGCATGTGGTCAGTCTTATAGCCATTACCTGCATGATATGACCACATGGTATTACTGTCAGCAGCTGTGATAACTCATGCAAGAAGCTTGCTTTTTTTTCCTTTTTTTTCCCCCAAGGTATCACTTCAGCTTCTGTAGCTTTGAATGCCTGGGAAGATTACAAAAATATACTTTCTATTAAATTTTCTTGTTTTGCTGACTTTACTGCTAAGTAGATATAGAAAGGCAACATTAGTAGGTGACACAAGCACAGGTTTAGGGAAGGACAACTGTTTTCTACCTCATTCAACTCACTCAGACAATTCATGACTTTGAAGATGATCCTGTTGGAAAAATAGATGCAAACCTGGATAGGAGCCCAGTGACTGATGGGCTCCTAACACCCTCAGCCAGCCAGCTTCAACTGAAGCAGCTGAGACTTGCTCAAGGTCTCAACAAAATTCACTGTTTGCTTTATCAGGTCCTTGTCCAGCAGGGAGAGACAAAAATTTCCAGGCAAGCTAGACATTAAATACTGATGCTACCTGGTTAACCAATTTCAGACAGGATGCCAAGGCTTCACAGAGTGACACAGAGGTCTGTAAACTGCTGGAAACAGTATCTCAGACAGGTAGTCAAAGAATCATCTCACAACACAATTTTGACCTTACTTTGACTCAGGATAAGCTAGTTGCACTTGATTTCTTATCAGCATCCTGGTATCTTAATAGCAGAGGCAACAGCATCCACTGTTGTTGTACTGCTTGGGAGCTGCTCCAGTGAGGACTCATCACTTACTCTCCCAACAGTAACTTTTGAAAAATACAGACGGGGTCTGAAACTGAGCCACTGATCTCTGTGTAGTGATTTAACTCATCTGCCTGCCACTGTACAGGCAGATCAGCTAAACTTTTTGTAAATCTCTGAAAAAGTCTGCGGGAAGGGAAAAGACAGAAAGGAAAGGAGACCTGAAGCCTTAACTTTATCTCAGCTTGCCATATTACGAACTTGTGCCTGTCTGAGCTGTCTCTCACAGATGATCTGCTCCTCTTCCAGCTTTCAAAGAGGAGTTCTTTCTAGTGAATTGATCTGAAAACCGTGGTCATCTTATTTTCCTCTAGAAATCAGGATTGGGACACCTGACAACTTTTCTCATTCAGGTCATGAGTGAAATATGACTTGTGACAGTATCTGTAGGCAGGCTGACCTATTCCAGGTCTAAAAGAAAGAGTATGAAACATATGCCTATCTTTGAATTGGTAAAAGGTTCAGACACAATTGTGGATAAGCTTCATTTAATCAGATCATAGCTGTGAAATGTCTCTTCTACCACTCATACCTTCTGTCAGAAAAGACCACATGTGGATGCTCTTAGTCTCACTAGAAAAACATCCTTAACCAAGTTGATCCTTACAGGCTGCCAAATGTACAAATCCTACACTACCAAATGTAAAAATCCTATTCAGACAGAAAATGCAATTAATGGTGAAGCATCACAGACAGAAGACAGAGAGAAGAGGTCAGCCAACAAGGACATCCCTCCTGGAAGGCTTCACCAACACACCATTCTTGTGCTCTGAGTATCCTGCTTTGACAGAAGCAAACACCACTTTTTAAGAACTGAGTTTACACTGATGCTAAAGAGGCAGAGAAAAGGATTAAAGTTCTAATTTACATTTCAAACACTTATTTTGCTTTCCTAAATGGTTTGAATCTAATTTCCTAATGACATTATAATTTATGAACCATGTCATTAAAAGACAACACTTCAGCTGTGGATGACATTGTTTATCCTCCAGGGGAACATTTGCTGCATTAGACATAATAGGCACAGCCAATGTGTTTATGAAATGAGCACCAATTTTGTCTTTGCGTTCAAGAAGATTTACTGGTTAAAATTTACAGATTGGTGTCCTAAGTGTGAAAACAGTAGTTTACACATCACATGATATATCAGTCTGCTTTTATAGTAATGTATGAGCACAACAGTTGTGAATAAATTCCGGATTTACAACACTACTGAGGTCTTCTACAAAGGGATACATATAAAGCTGTCACTTCCCTGGCTGTGCTGTCTGAAGTTAGAGAATTCTGACACAGAACATTGCTAAATCTAAGAAAGTGCTGGCTTTTCTGTCAACTGGGAGAGAGACAGGGCATAGCCCCAAAAAGGAAAAAGCTTTCCTGGAACTAGATTTTAAGTATTCACTGAAATCCCTTGCCTTCAGCAGCAGCCACAACTGGCAATCTTAGGGGTGACTTTTTTCTCACTTGTCAAGTTGATGGAAGGAAAGATGTGAAGGAAGAGATCTGTAAAAAGTGAATTCCTTAGAAGCCTGCAGTGCCAATGAAATAATAAGAATGCTAATATTTAAAGAAGCCTGAACATTTTGGAACACAGCAGTACATGGACTTTATCAATTTGATGTTTTAATGAGGAGAAAAATGCCACCAGTAGTTTGCCAAGCCAAAATTTCTCTATTTCTAAGAATACCATTGATATATCCCTAGATACAATCAGAGAAACATCTGCTCTGTTTCTACTCTGCTGCTGCTTCTGCTAAAACCAAGGCCATATTTTAAGGTATGTAAAAACTGACATAAAAATAAATCAGCTTCCAGGTGGCATTTGTGAGATTTGATTTAAATCCACAAAAGTCTATTTTAAACTGAAAAAACATAATTAATGTAAGGCTTTTGGGTTTCCAATGACAATTATCTAGAATTTAGTGGATTAAATAATATAAATAGGATTTTGTAATCTGTTTCACCATCCAAATTACTACTTTGTCAACCAAAAGTCCATGAGATGCAACATTCAAACATTATGTAATTAAGGTATGCTTCCAGACACAGAGGAAAAAATGGCATCCAGCAAAGTATAAGAAATCTAAAGACTGAAGAAATAACAAAAGTTACAATGGTGTTAAAATTACACTAAGCATTTCAGCATATAAAACTCAAAGTGAAGTCATACTTCTGAAAGCATTTCCCAGTTAAATGATATTAACGCATCTGATCCTTGAGCTATTTATCCCAGGTTTCTTTGCTTGGAGTCACAAATTTGATTCCTTTTCATGTTTCCACCTTTTTCTGACATGTTACAGTGCTGCTTATCAATGGGTGATGAAGCCAAAAACCAGTTAAACATTTAGTATCAGTGTACTAGGAACAAATTCTTACAGTTAAGGCTTAGCAGTCTTGCTTCACAGGAAATAAAAAGAACATAAACAGCAAGTGGAAAACGTGTCATCAGCATCAGTTTCCAATTAATTAAATATAAGTGACAGCAGTATGAGTAAATTGTCATTCCAGACAACTGCATTTCCATGCATTATGTATACTCTAAGTATTTTATAAGAAGTACTTGGTTTAAAATGCTTTGTATAGTCTTCAGGGCTCAGGGAGGTTGCTGACACTTTTAAAAATCTTTAAAACACTTTTTTCTACTAGCTTAACCCTCTGAAGTTTAAAAACAATACTGAAAAGTTCTCCAATGGCTGAAAGATCTTTTACCAAAAGTGTTTTGAATACCCAGCTTTTATCATCAGGCCTTTTATATCCTCTTTTGATAATGGGAATTCAATGCTGAGATTCTTCAGACACCTGTGAACATCTGGCTTGGGAATCTAAAAGTGTATTGGGTCTGGCTGAGATGGAGCTAATTTTCCCCATAGCAGCCCTCTTAGTGCTGTGCTTTGTATTGGCCGCTGGTAACACATCAGTGTTTTGGCTGCTGCTGATTGGCACTCCCACAGGATCAAGGCTGTCTCTCCAACATTCCCCCACTTACTCTCAAAGGCCAATGGGCTGGAGGTGAGGAAGATCTTAGGAGGGGACACAGCCAAGACAGTTGACCCATATTCAATATCATATGATATCTGCCCAGCAATAAAGCTAAGAGAAAGGAGAAGGAGTGAGGTCATATGTTTGTCTTCCAGACTAACCGCTACACATAATGAAGCCCTGCATTCTGGGAAGTGGCTGGACATCACCTGCTGAACATCATCCTTTGCTTCTGTATGTGGCCTTGGCATTTACTTTATTAAGCTGTCTTTAACATGACCCATAAGTTTTTACTCCATCTTATTTTCTCCACCCTGTCCTGCTGAGCAGGGGAGTGACAGAGCCACTTGGTGGGCACCTGGCATCCAGCCAACAACAACCCACCACAAAAAGGTCCCTCTGCCATGAGTGCAGCTCTTCAAAACTGAGAATAAGAATTGTTTCCAAATTATCTAGATTGTCTTTCTCAAAAATAACAGACACATTACCATTCATTACCAGCACTACAAGAAACCCTATGATTAAATATAAGGGTGACTGCTGTAACAAGTTACTGGGCATGAAATGTAGAATTTACAAAGCACTCTAGATTAGGATTTTTATAAAATAAACAACTTAGAATAGGGAGAATCAACTTAGAATAAATAACAGAGAGGGAAAGAATAGCTTCAATGGCATCCATTTGAGCGTTGCAAAACCCACATGGAGTTATTGTATCATGCTAGTCAGGATACTGCTTTTTCTCAAGTGAAAGAAACCATCATACTTTCCTAGATACTGTGACAGAAATTCTTAGCAAGGATCACTGTACACAAGTTTATCTATGACTGACTGTAACACTGTTCAAAGAAAAGAGAATAAGGAAAAATACCAACTACACATACTTGCTGTGTTGAGTTTGTGCCTGAGAGGGGAGTTGATAGCAGGAGAGACAGCTACTGGCATAGAATCATCGAATCATCAGGGTTGGAAGGGACCTTAAAGATCATCTAGTTCCAACTCCCCTGCCATGGGCAGGCTCCTGAAGATCTGAGAAGCTTCCCTAGTTCCAAGTTGGACCTGCCTCTGGAAAGGCCGAGCCAATCATCGTCTTTGCGATAACATATTTAAAAGGGGAAGACTTGTTGAGCAAATTTCTTTGTTTTGGGAGCTCTTTTGTTTTCGAGAGGAGTGGGGCATGAGAGAGACAACCATGTGGACACCAAGGTCAGTGAGGAAGGAAGGGGGGAGGCACTGCAGCCTTTGGTCTCTGGTGAGATGGCAGGCTGAGCCCTTGCTGCCTTTAGAGTTCAACATTGGAGAAGTACCACACCTGTAGCCCATGGAGGACCCCATGCTGGAATGGGGGCTGCTGCTGAAGAAGTCTGTGGCTCTGAGGGAAGCCCACACTGGAGCAGGCTGTTGCTAGGAGGATTGTAGCCTGCAGAAGGGATCCATGCTAGTAGGAGAAGTTCATGGACAACCATCTTTTTCAAGAGGGATGCCACTTAGCAGCAGGGGAGGACTGTGAGTTTTCCCCCATGAAGAGGGGGGAAGGGTAGAAACAATATGGATTGAGACTGACCACAACCCCTGTTCCATGTCCCACTAGAAGGGAGGAGGTAGGAGAGCTGGGCCTGGGAAGAAGGGAGGAGTGAGATGAAGGTGCATTCAAGATCCAGTTTTATTTATCACTATCCTGCTCTGATTCAATTGGTGAATTGGTGGTGGTTTTGTTTAAATTAAATTGATGTTGTTTTCCCCGAGTTGAGCCTGTCTTCTGCCCATGACCATAATTGGTGAGTGAGCCTTCCCTGTCCTTTGTTTTGAACTTTTTGTTGTATTTTCTCCTCCCTGTCCCATCATAAGTGGATAGGAGTGAGAGAGTGGCTGTGTTGTGCTTTGCTGCCAGCTGAGTGGACTTAACTACAACACTTGCCTACAGCTGAGCACTTACTGCTCCTCTAGTAAGCAGCACTAGTGGCCTCTTCTAGATCCTTATGTAAACCTTGAAGAGTTCTGCCAGGTACTACACATATTTAATGTACAAAAATTTATACAAAATTATTTCATATAGACAAAGGATCATGGTATACATTTCTCAGAAATTTGATCTCTGATTGGCAAGATCTCCAGGAAAAGTATTACAGCTCTAATAAAATATTTTCTTTATTTCAGTGTATATTTTCATAATGACCTGAAATATGCAACAAATAGAGTGATACTGAAGTCAAGTGTATGGAGGCAGCTGCATATGAAGTGTGAAATCTCTTTCAAAGTTAAAAGGAAATATGCAGGTTAAGAACTGGCCCCAAATCTCTGTAGGTAGCTTAAGATATCTTTCTTACATCGTGTACTCTGTAAGGTAGTAAATGAATTCATCTTTCCAGTAACACTGCATCTTACTGATTTGGAACGTACTAGATAGATGGGGTCCTTGATCAGATACTACTTTTAGCATGGCAATAACAATGCTGAACTTCAGGGACACTGAAATTACACATATCTGTTTTCTCTGTATCTTCTAAACCATATTTCCTGTACTAATGAAGCTAACTTTGTACTTCTGTCAGCACAGCAGGCTCCAGAGTGAGCTGAAGAGAGATATATCACTTATCCTCACCTTTCAGTCATCTTGAAACAAAGCAACAACATATTTTAATTCATTTAAAACCATCCTTGAAGCAGCCTTCTCTCTGGTTCCAGGTACTCGGGTCTTTTCTAAAATTATCACTTTTCATACAAAAGCTCTCCATATCTGACCACCTTCTTTATGACTTGCAAAGGGAAAACTCTTGTACTTGTCATTGTTGCTTTCTTCTTGAACAGCTGCAAGCTCCACTTTTCCTCTTGACTACTACAGTCTTCTCTGGTATTTGGAAGGTGGGGACCAATCCCATTCACATGCCTTCTGTATGCTGAGGAAGTTAGTCATCTTCCAGGTGTTATTTCTGAGTTGCTATTTATCTCCTAAACAATTAATGAGCTTTCTCTGGTTCACTCTTCCCATTTTCCTCTTCCCATACCTTCCCCTTGCTCAAAACCTCCTAACAACTATATTAGTAATAATGAAAAATCTCACATGAAAAGAGCAAAGCTGGATCAGTTCTTCATCATTTGTGCTTTTACGGAAGAAATTCTCTCCTCTTTTCTCTTTGGAGCCTAAAGCCACAGTCTGTATGTATATCCTGGTTTGCATCTCTCAGCATTATCAGTCTAGAAGTTTCCCTTACTGGAACTTGAAGCTATTGACAAAGGCATACTTCTCAAACATCTATTATTTACCTTTACGTGTGAGTAATTTCATGGAAGAGAGACCACGACCATAGTTATGGGATGTGCAAAAGTGTTTGGAGAGCTTGAATCTTTATTGTAAATAATAATCAGAAAAAAACCCCAAACCCCCACATAATTTTAAGATGCTATGAAGTTTTAGATCTTTTGCCTTGAAAACAAAGAAATCTGTATGCTGTATACTTGCCTCAGCTAGGCTTTACTACTCATTTTTTTCTTTTCCCCTAAGGACTCTTATGCAACTACACACTGTTCTGAAAAACAGAATTCAAATGAATGACTATGTGCTAAATGCTCACTGCAGTGAGATGTGCAATTACAGATAGCTCTGATATCCTGTAAACAAATGTGCTCAAAGCAAAAATGGTTCTGGCTCCAGCTGCACTATTTTGAAAACACGTTGCTGGTATCACCTAAGTAAATGCTTTGACCATTAGAGTGGAAAGGGTGACACTTCAAATTGTGTTTGGATACAAAATTTAAAAAGCTTAAAAACTTTCACTAAAAGGAAGACACTTATCCGGAGCACAGGACACATTTATTTTGCATAAGTGCACCAGATGACAGGAGAAGTCTGAGCCATTTTAAAAGTGATTTAACAGAAGAGACAGCACATAGGATACACTCCATCTTTCTGAAGTCACATAAAGGAAAAGACAAAAAAACCCACAAACAAAACTCCCCATAAACCTCTTTCTTATTATTCATTAAGGCCATATATAGTGACTTACAATTTGTGGACTTCGTGTAGGTTTTTTTAAACTGTGGTATCTTAGAATTATATGTAATCACAATGGCTCTGATATTTTAGAGCTTTTAACCATTTTCCAATTCAGACAATGCATAAGATGAAGTGGTGTCATTTCTTAGTCTTTACAGGATTAAAATTTGGCTTTAAACATATGACTTTACTCTGCTAGTGATACATTAAAAATCCAAGACAAGAATTTTGGTGGCACTGTGAAACAATATAGACAAAGATTAAGCCTGAGAAAGAAGACACACTTCCAGTGATTCCAGTTTGAGAATCAAAAACCCATTTCAAAGTGAGGAAATAAAAGTAAAAGCTTAGTTACAGCAGCCTTACAGACCACAGTGCTTACTCCAAGTTTTATCCTGGCAGCTGTCAAGCAGTTAACATTGATGAAAGTGCCTATAGGACCATAAAGCATTATTATTACGTATATCATGCCCAGAATTCTTTTTACCTGTATAACATGATACACTAGAGCAATTTGGATATGAAATATTTCCATATCACTACAATAAATCATAGCTCACTAAAATGCCATAGTGCTGAAAGGAAGTGCTAGAATTACTGCCAATGCTAGTACTACTAGAAATCAAAACCTGTCAGATGCTATACGCTTAATATATCTCTCTTCTGTACCCATTTTAAATTGTAAAAAGGCCATCAGAAGCAATGAAACACCTCATTACATATACTATTACTTAAATTGAAGACTGTCAAACAGTAGCAAATTATTCTTTTAAATACTTGATTATTCAGAAGACAACAAACACCAAAATAACGCACGTCTGCTAGCTCTAAAATGCAAAATGTTCTGTGCACCATATTACAAACACAAGATAGTTTGAACTTACACTTTTAATGGGCTACATAATTTTTGTCACAATATTCTCAAGTCACTTAACCAATTTAAAAAAGAAAAAAACCCCCAACAAATTACAAAATGTGCTTATCTGTAACTTCCACTCACATTTAAGGGTAAAGGTAGGACTTCAACTAAAAACTACACAGCCAGATGATGCCTGCTCTAATATTTGACCCATGTGGAAAGATTGGAGGAATTGGGGTTGTTTAGTCTACAGAAAAGAAAACTGAGGGGAGAAATGATAACAGTCTTCAAATCAGCTGCACTGAAGAGGTGAACAAATTGTTCATGGCTAGGGAGGATGGGACAGGAAAGAACAGTTGTCTGTTGTAGACACTCTCCTGATTTTACACTTTTTTTTAAAATATAGAGAAACTGTCCCTGCGCAAATCAACAGTGAATTCAGTGTAGCTCTCAGCAGATGGTAGTCAGTTTGTATGTGTAAAGACTTTGTGAAGGCTTCTAAAATCTTCAGTATAGTTATGAATAATTAAAGCAGAAAAATGAAGAGGCCATAACAGATTTTTACACTTTATTCCTTAGTTTTACTGTAGGGATTTTTTTCTTTTCACAGTTAGTACAAAGCCTACCGTTTGTCTGGCTTTTGTGTACTTGCAGTTTGATAGTCATGAAATCAAATTCCTACAAAAAAGAACATACACTTCTTTTAGCATCAGGAAGAGATTTTCTGTGTAAAATTGAGTTTTCATTGAACATATTTAGTTTCTGCCTCTTTTTGAGATTTCCTCTTTAAACATTGTTTTATCTTCTTCCAAAAATTATTTAGCAGCATCACTAATATGCATAAACTTTCCAAGATAATGTAAACCAGATCCTGTCTCATCTCACTGTTTTTAAACCTCTTCAGTGCTATTAACCATTCATTTCATTCTTCCTGGCTCATACTGCCATCTTGTACATGGATGAAAGGTATTTACACCTCAATAAACAGGGAAGTCATCCTTGCAAACACCAATGTTTTCACTCTTTCTCACTGAGAGAGTACTGGGGAGTACTGTGGGCAGTATTGTGCAGCATACCTATACTGAACAGGCCCTTATGCATTAAGGAGTATTAAATTTAGCCAGAGTATCTTTTTCTCTTCCCAGCTCATTGCTTGTTCCTCTGCACCTCATGATCTGAACCAGTGTACTACTATGACCAATTTGCTCTAAGAAAATAGTCTTATCAGCCACTATCTGTCTTCCTTCAGATTCAAAACTCAGAATTAGTTAAGGTTCCACCTTTTCCCACATTTCTTCAACATTCACCTTGTGATTTGCATGCATCTGGAGTATCAGAAATACCCAGTCCCACACAGGTCTCTCTCCACTCACTCCAAACCTACAAATACTACCTTCACAGTGCTGAAGAATTTCAATGTGCCCTCGTATATGCTCCAAAGGAACTTTTTCAATTTTCATCATATTCCTCTAAATATCCCACATTCTGTAACATTTCTTGTTTAGTGTAAATGTAACAACTACAACTTCAGAGCAGACAAATACCAAATAGGGAGTTGTAGTTAAGGTAGATTGTAACCATAAAGAGAGATGGAAATGGTAAGTTTTCACCTTCTGGATTTTAGCTACTGAGATTTATGTGATTAGGTACATGTGAGTTGAAAATGCTGAGTATTTAGTTAAAATCCCTATTTTCTAACATATTTGTGAAATAATATAGTAGTTTCAAAGTTTATACCAAACAACTGCAACAAATCAGTATATCTTTGTATTTTGCTATATTTCTGCGGTAAATCTTAACTGCAGAGCTAGTCGTATACCATTATTGTGTGGTGACACAAGGCAAGGAAGGCAACTGGATCATAATTTTAATTTTTCAGTACCTTATCAAACCAACAGAGAAAACAAGCACATACATAGTTTACTCTGGGTAAACTCTCATACTTGCTGAATGTGCATTGACATATCAAAGAATCTAGCACAAGACACAGTAAAGTTTTAGGCCTACTTTGATATCTAAAGAAAAATGTGAGTGTGAAATATAGCAGCCACTAACAATGGAATCAAAAAAGTACTTTAACCACCTATACGCACATGATCTAGTTTTGTTTCAGCACTAAAACTCAGTTACAGGGAACCATGCCCTGAAGCTCCATAGCCCAAAGGGCTGACAGGGGGTCCCCACAGACAGGGCTTTGATAAAGCCCTCAGTTTTACAAAATGTCAGCAGATAGGTCAGGTGTCAAAGTTAAGCCCTAGGTTAGTCCAGGTGTGTCTTTGACTGAGAAGCTACAACTGCAGATATTTTACACCTCTTGAGGAAAGAGCATCTGTTTGTGTCAGTCATCAATTAAGCAAGATGATTACTGTTTCTGCTCATGTGCTATGTAATGTGGATTCAGTAACCATCATTCTCTGCTGTACCTGGGAAATGAGTTCTCACTACAGTCAACTGATGAGAAGTCTCATTGCACCCAAATGACCAATGCAGGCATCATGTGGGGCAGAACAGAAAACAGAAGAAAAGTGACATCCCCTGAAAGAAAGAGTCTATGACTGATCTGTAGTCAAAGGGGTGCAATAGTATATTATAGTTTGGATGAGGAGTGCACTTTCAAAGTGGATCTTTCCAACACCCCCACTTACTGTGCTTTGTTTCTCAATGCTGAGAGATCTTGCCATGCACAAACTAGATTCCTGTCAGATGCAGCTAAACTGGAAGATGTGTTCCAGAAGCATGCCCAGCACTCTTCAACTGCTAGTGGGCACTAGGTCAGCTGGACAGACCACTTGGAAAGAACACAGCACAGATATTATTTGCTCATGGCTTAGATGGTTGTATTCTTTGCTGAGTAAAAAAATGGCTGGATGGATGAGCCCAAAGAGAGGTGGAGAATGGAGTTAAATCTAATGGGTGGCCAGTCACAAGTGGTGTTCCCGAGGACTCAGTACTGGGACCAGTGCTCTTTAATATCTTTATCAATGATCTAGATGAGGGGATTGAGGGCATCCTTGGTAAGTTTGCAGACGATACCAAGCTAGGTGAGAGTATTGATCTGCTTGAGGGTAGGAAGGCTCTTCAGAGGGATCTGGACAGGCTGGATCAATGGGCTGAGGCCAATAGTATGAGGGTTAGCAAGGCCAAGTGCAGGGTCCTGCACTTTGGTCACAACAATCCCCAGCAATGCTACAGGCTTGGGGAAGAGTGGCTGGAAAGCTGCCCAGAGGAAAGTGTGGGAGTGCTGGTGTACAGCTGGCTGAACATGAGCCAGCAGGGTGTCCAGGTGGCCAAGAAGGCCAACAGCATCCTGACTGGTATTAGAAACAGTGTGGTCAGCAGGACTAGAGGTGTGATCTTTCCCATGTACTCAGCACTGGGGAGGCCATAGCAGGAATACTGTGTTCAGTTTTGGGTCCCTCACTACAAACAGACTTAGAGGTGCTGGTCCAAAGAAGAGCAATGATGCTGGTGAAGGGTCAAGAGAACAAGTCTTATGAGAAGCGGCTGAGGGACTGGGGTTGTTTAGCCTGGAGAAAAGGAGACTGAGAGGAGACATTATTAATCTCTACAATTACCTGAAATGAGATTATAGCCAGGTGGGGGTCAGTCTGTTCTTCCAAGTAAAAATTGATAGGACAAGAGGAAATGGCCTCAAGTTGTGCCAGGGGAGGTTTAGACTGGATATTAGGAAAAATTTCTTCACTGAAATGGTGAATTTCGGTGAAGGGAGTGGAACATCTCCGTTATGAGGAAAGGCTGAGGGAGCTGGGCCTCTTTAGCTTGGAAAAAAAGGAGACTGAGGGGTGACCTTATTAATGTTTATAAATACATTAAGGGAAAGTGTCAGGAGGATGGAGCCAGGCTCTTTTCGGTGGTATCCAATGATAGGACAAGGGGCAATGGGTGTAAGCTGGAACATAGGAGGTTCCACCTAAATGGGAGAAGAAACTTCTTCACAGTGAGGGTGACAGAGCACTGGAACAGGCTGCCCAGGGAGGTTGTGGAGTCTCCTTCTCTGGAGACGTTTAAAGCCCGCCTGGACGCATTCCTGTGCAATGTGGTCTAGGTGATCCTGCTCTGGCAAGGGGATTGGACTAGATGATCTTTCGAGGTCCTTTCCAATCCCTAACATTCCGTGATTCCATGATTCCGTGATTCGTAACCAATTGCAGCACTGGAACAGGCTGCTCAGGGAAGTGGTAGAGTTACCATCCCTGGAGGTATTTAAAAGATATGTAGATGTGGCACTTAGGGACATGGTTTATTGGGGGACTTGGCACTGTTAGGTTAAGGGTTGGAATTGATGATCTTAAAGGTCTTTTCCAACCTAAATGGTTCTATGATTCTATAACTATTGTGTCTACTACTTGCTAACTGAGTTACAGTCTTAAGCTGAGAGGCTCGGCTGCAATGGCTGTGGCATCGCAGAGCTTATTCTCCCACACACATTCCACTCAAGTTCTAGGCTGGCTTTGCAACCAGAACCAAACTCTGCAGTGGTGCTATGCCATATACCCAGAAACACAGTGCTGCCGAGTTTGTGTGTTCACCTAAGTCCCTGTCAGCGTCCTATTTGCAGCACATCAGTATCTACTAATTATTTTTCTTTCATGTGCTGGAATATGAGAGGAGGTCACAAATTTGACTGTGTGTTACAATTTGCTAATTTTCTAGCAACTGTATCAGCAACACCATTCGGGACAGGTCCTGAATGCAAATGATTTTTGAGCAGGGATGGTAACAGGTCAGAGCTAAAGTAATTTCCTAGAGTGGGATGTCTCTTCCCTGTGCTGCTATGCAAAGGCTTGGGAAAGACGTTTGCACTTGACAAATTGGCTTGGTGCAGCTCGTTCTTTTTCAAAGCCAGGGGTGCTGACATGGGTGCCTAGCAGTACACCTCTGCTGCTAACACGAAGGGAACTTCCGAGTACAACTGCAGGCTTGTGTTTCTACTCAGCACATGAAATATGCCCAAGATGAAAGACCAACGATCCACTTTCAAAATCCCCTGAACATCTACTACTTAGGCTACTTCACCCACTAGCGGGATCTTCAAGAAACCCTGCCATGCTCACGGGCTGGCTGAAGTCCCAGGCAGGGCTACGCAGACCCTTACAGGTAAGTCCAGCTCCTCCCCAGAGGAGGCCACACGGGTTCCCCCTCAACAAGGAACAGGCACCGTGACTCCCCCCGGCACCTGCAAGCACCCCAGGTGCTTCACAGGCGTCCGGGGCTCACCCTGGCTGCTCTCCGTACCCTCGGAAGAGAGCCGTGGGGTCTGAAGGCAGGCAGCTGCCTCTGCACCGCTCCCAGCCTTTGCCCACCGCAGCCCAGGCAGGATCCCCGACTGCCACGCTCCGGCCAGGCCCCGCACGCCTCGCCTGTCCCCTCCCCTTCTCCTCCCGGAGCCCGGCAGGGCCAGCGCCGGTCAGCATCGGACAGATGCCCGCCCGGCCCGGCCTGGCCCGGCCGCGCCCCACAGCCCCCCCGCCACATGGCGCGGGAGGAGCCGCCCGGGCGGCGGGCGCAAGCGCCACAGCGCTGGCTTCAGCGCCATGGCCCGTGGGGGGCCGGCGGCGGTCCTCGGCGCGGTTGCTTGCCTCTGCTTCCTGGCCCCGGCGGCTGAGGGCTTCAAGAAGAGGGGACCCAGCGTGACGGCCAAGGTGACTCTCGCCGCCGGCGGGCGGGGCGAGCCGGGATCAGCAGTTCGTGAGCGGGCCTCCGGCGAAGGGGTTGGGGGTCTTGCCGCCGGCCCCGCGCCCGCTGTAGGCGGCAGCGGAGCGAGCGGGGCCGGCTGGCTGCTCTTGCCCCCATTCTCTGGTGCCAGGCTGGTGGCTTGCTCCATTCCGGGCCGGGTTGCGGGCAGAGAGGAGGCTTCTGCAGGGCCGGGCTTGGGAAGGGTTGGATCAAATGCCTTCGCGTTTTGTGAGCCGGTGTGTTTGTTAACCCCCTTGGGCACACCCGCCTTCTGTAGGCGCTGGCACACCTCAAACTTCAGTGCGCCGACCCTGCCTCTGGCTTACAGAGACGGTGACTTCAAAACCGGTCATTGCAGCCCTGCCCCTGCGACCGCCGGCAGCAGGGGTCTGGCTGCTGCTGCCGCGCTGACCGCGGAGGTTTAACCACCGTGGGGCTCGGTTCTGCGCTGTTTGTTTCGTGTCCCCTCTCCCCCTTTGCTGAAACTGTTGCCGTTATGAGCTGTTATTTTCTTGCCTCCCGTTTTCCTGGTCCCCCGCGGGAGCCTCGGCCTGTTCACATTGGCAGGAGGGGCCGCGGCCCAGGCAGGGGCGGGAGGCATCGGCTCGGAGCGGGCCGGGCAGCGGGGTGCGGAGCCGCTGCTGACAGCAACACGCCGGTCGCTTCTCCCGAAAAGTTTTCGCTGGTGCGGGAGGTAGGATGCCAAGTCCGGCTTCGGATAAAGTGAGATGTTTCTGCCCCCAAATACCTTTCCACCTACACTCAAGAGCAAATGCCGGGATCCCGGTGGAAGGTGCCTGCCGTGTGACAGGGCAGGGCCCCTGTGGAGCCGCTTCCTCTGATGCCACCTCAGCTTTCCAAGCCACGGGCTGTGCTTTGTCTCCGAACTTCATTGCCACCAGTGTCTACAGCTGTCAGCAGTTTCATTGCCGTGAACTTCTAGTCCAGGAATTTCATTTTTCGAGGGGGGCGGGGGTGAATCTCATATGCTTTGGCCTCCAAGTCATCTTCTGGTGATATATTTCAGTTTAATCATGAGTAACGTAGTTTGGTTCTTCAGCCCTTCCGCCTAGGATTTCATTTTATGCCTTTTTCTGATTCTTATGTTGTGGGACATGGAGAATTGCAGTAGTGGATTTTCCTTGTCCGAGACCATCATAACTTTGCAGAGCTCATTAAAATTGCACAAGTTTTCTCTCTTCCAGATTTAAGTTTAATTCAGTCTGTCTTTATATAGAAGGTATTCCAGATGTTTGAGCATCTGTGCTGCCTTTTACCTTTTCTAGGTTATCACTTTGAGAAGCCAGCATTACATGCAGCATTCAGGATGTGAACACACAGTACAGATGTACAGCATGGCATAATTTATGCCCATTTCTTGTCCTTATCCATTTTTAATTACTTCTAATGTTCATTTTCTTCTGTGACCTTCACAAGCCCATATCCAAACGTTTCATCAAAGTACTCAGAGTGACTCCAGGTGTCTTTTCTGAGTAGTTGCTGATACAGGACCCCTTGTTGTGGCTTTATAGTCCTCCTCCATATACAGTATTTTGCATTTATCAGGGGTTCATTTGTCATTATATTACCTAGTCTGTAGGAATCAGGGGAGCTTTCTGTCACAGTTAACTTTTTTGTTGTTTCTTTTCCTTGAATAATTGAATGCTCGTGGCTGTTTTTTCATTTGGATATACACCATCCTGTGTAAATTATATATGGATATGTTTATCAGATCCAGCCAGTATTACTTGTGCACTCTTTCATTTCAGTCTTGAAATACTTACTGCAAATTGTAAATAAGATTAAATACTTATGTAAATATTAGTAAAACTGAAAATTTACATTATTTTTTCTTCAGGGGGTTTTGGTAAAAGATCTGGCCAGATGTTTTTTGAGTTTTGAGACTGCGGTGTTGACCACCTCACTAGTGTCTACATGTGTATTGACTTTCCAAAGAACTTGAGGAAATATGCTTAAGAGAACATGACTTCTCTCTGCAAAAATGGCATCTACAGCTACCAGATATTTTGGTGTTTGATTTCCTGTCCAGAAACACGCACAGACACGTTATGTGGTGCATAATTAGGAAGTGCAGAGTGCTGCAAAAATCACCAAGTGTGTAGCATAGGTATGTGGGCTGCTAACAGGAAGCCAGAAACTTACTTTTTTCACAAACAGAATAAACTGAAGTGATGCTTTTTGGATGCCCCAGGTCTGCTACTTAGGTGAGCAGATCTGCCATGAATGAAGCCTTCTGACTGGTTAGGTTTACAGTCTATGCTGGACTTGTCTCCCAATGCTCCGTGAAAGTGTTTGATGTTACTGCTACCTGGGGTCATTGTTTGGTAGCCTTTGTTGTGTTGCTTATATATTTCAGGCAGTCCTTACACTAGGAAAACATTTCCAGGCAAAGTAAGGTGCCTTTAGAAAATTCAGGCAGGCTGTACCCCTTCTCTAGATAACCCTGGTGGCAAAATTCAGAGAGGCATGTTTATAAAAGAGTTAAGAAGTTAGTGAAAGTGTACTGTTAATATTTTGGCAAGTATACATCTAAGAAGTATGTTCTTTAGTGCCAAGGAAACAAATGAGGTGTATCAAAAGGAATTTTATTTTCTTTATAGAGCTTTTATAGTGTTAGCCAAAAATTCAACAGTCAAAACCACATGGAAGATCAAGAAACAGTAGAACTGTTTAATAGGAGAGCGTGAAAGAGGCATTCACATTGGAGAGACCGTGGTCATCTATTATCATTATTGGACTAATTTCTTAGCTTTGCAGACAAGTAATATTTGGTTGAGTGCCACAAGGAGCAGCAATTACCACATCACAGGAATACACATTGCTGTTTCCTAGAAGTTGTAATAGTCGTTATGTAACGTTTTCAGAACTTCAAAATGCTTCATTTCCTGACAGCTGTTCCTATTTTCAGTAATTGTTGGAACGGAACAGTTTTGCACATTCAAGTAAGCATTCATATATTCTGGACTATATTAAAGTGCTTTATAACTCATTTGCCTCTTTGAAGTTGCCTTTTAGCAACATCTACGTTGAAGCTTTTAGGCAATCAGCTGAATAATGTAGCCTGGTTATTTCTCTGTGAGGTTTGAATTAATATTTAAGAAAGTGACTCCTTGCTGAAGCCATAGGATTTTCTTCACACTGTTTGTCAATGTAGTGAAGTTTACGTTTTCGCCTGTACTTATTCATATACTTTCTAATGCCTAGAACAGCGAGGATTATAAGTGGACAGCAAACTATTATTTGTGGGGAGTGTCAGTACTATAGGTCCTTGTTATTGGTCACCACACTGGAACAGCATCATTATTCTTTCTAACTCTCATATTTCATCTTTTCCCTACAGCTTTAAAGACATACATATCTGGAACGCTACCTTCAAACTCGTGATACAGCAGTTTCACTGAGCCCTTAAAAGCAATAAGAATCAAAACATAGAGTTGCCAGTTCTCAAACAGTTTTCTGCATAATCTGATTTTAGTAGTTCCAAAATGATTTTTCTTAAACAGCACCCTCAGGAATTGAAGGATACTATTAATATAGACCAGCCAGAAGCAGTTTCTTACCACCTTATACTTTCAAAAGCTTGGCCTTTTTGTTGTGCTGATGTTTGTATCACTTTTGTTCTCTTCACAAAAATGTTCAGGTGTTCTTTGATGTGAAGATTGGAGACAAAGATGTTGGCAGAATTGTAATTGGATTGTTTGGAAAAGTTGTCCCAAAGACTGTGGAGAACTTCATTGTGCTGGCAACTGGAGAAGTATGTTTGCAGTTTTCTTCCACTGTGTATTCAAGCTTGGATTGGGAAGTAAATATTGGTGTAATGCTGTACTAGTTGTGAACTGTCAATTCAGTGAAGCCTAAGCAAGACTGCCATCCCCAAAGCTGTCCGGTGTGTGTCTTCTGAGGTCCTTGGGGCTTGGTTCACAGAATGTAATTATGAGATGTTGGATGTTGACACCTCATTCTGTCCCTGCCATGCAGACCTAGCATACCTGCTTTGTGGCAGTGCAGCCCAGCTGCATTCATCGTCATCTCAGTTTAATTTGTTTCTTGCCAGTATTTGTCTCTGGTGGTGGTATATTCTGTGAAATCTAGCCATTCACCACATGCATATTTCCATATGACTGTATAGATCTGGCCCTTATATTTGTTTAAAAAAATATTTCATTTTCATAGAGAGGATATGGATTCAAGGGAAGTAAGTTTCATCGTGTGATCAAAGACTTCATGATTCAAGGAGGAGACTTTACAGCTGGAGATGGATCAGGAGGTAACATGCTTAGAATCTTCCAGGTTCCCTTTCCTTTCTTCAAATGTCTGCAGAAAAGATAGGCAAAACAGCATATTCCCTCTTTTTTCCAGTTCCCATAAATGAAAAAATAAATCCCACTTGTTTTAGAGCATCTAGTACTTTTCCAAGCATCTTGGAAAATAAGCTGCAATAATTTGGATTATCTGATTATTAATATGCGTAGAACTTCCTTTGTCCTCAATTTTTGCAGATAGCTGTTTTCTGTCAGAGGCTTGTCCCCTTTCAGGAGGCATGGCTTTGTGTAGTGGGTGGGAGCCACGTGACCAGCTGAGCTGCTCCTACAACATCCTATCTCCAGAAGATGGATGTCTGTGTCTCTCCCCTGCTCTGGCTCTGTGACAGTGCTCCTTCCCTCCAGCACTCATTGCTTGCTTGTATATGTGAACCAATTAAAATCTTCCATCAGAAAACTAATCCATGATGAAAGAATGAAAGCCTGAAGAGGGAAGGCAGACAGGGAAGGAATAGGCTGTCCGCTTTGCCCCCAGCTCAGCCAGGTCTGTGGAACCTTCTGAAATGTGCTATGGGAGGGAATTTCAAAATAGGTAGAGAAATTAGAAAATGAGGGTTATGCCCTCTCCCCTTTTTTCTTAGTAAATTTAAAACAGTAAACTTACGAGTGGTGTGAGTTCTGGCTGCATGTATCACTGCTTCCTGAGCCTCCAGAAGACCAGTTCAGTCCACTAAGGAGGGCAATCCCAGTGCAGCATCTCTTGCATTGCATGCCTTCTAGATTCTGATTTCTTTACCTGCACATTCTTCATATACTACAGTTCGAACTGTCTGCGTGCAGTGTTAGTGACTTCCCTGCTGGGATGGAACAGAAAACACACATTCCTTTTCCTTGCAGCTAACAGTGGGGAAGGCTAAAACATCAAAGACACAGTTTTAGCATTAAAGGTAGGCAGTGTTTGTTTGCCTGCTAATACTGGAATAGTATCGGTGGTGATGGGAGCAGTGTCCCCATTATGCTAGGCACTGTACAAATACAGACTGAGATGGCCTTCCTTTTCAAAGTCATGGTGGTTTAAACATGACTCAAATGTCCTCTCTTCTGAACTATTTTAGGAACACCAAAATCCTTATGTAATGATTATACAAATCCACACCAAGTATTTTAGACTACAATTTGACTTCATGTATTTCTAAACATGTCTAAAGCAATTTCTTATTAGGAGTAAAAGTTGTAAAAGCAAAGACAAAATTTGTCATAAAACATGGCAGCCTTATTTTTAGTGGCCATAATTACACAATTGTAATTTGTCGAGCAGGGTAAAGTATACTAGTGTTCAGTGGTGCATGTAAGTAGGGTCTTTGAAGGTATTCAGCTTGCTTGTTAAATTCAAAGGATAAAGCATCATCAGCTTTAAATACATTCTTCTCATATGTGGTGGTTTAGCTTATTTTTACACTAAAAATGCTTTCAGTTATGGAATCACTGATGATGGATCAGTGATGTTGCTGGAATTTCTACTTTATTTTTTCCATTTTTTAACAAAAAGGTTTTTTTCTGTTTTGATTTTTTTTTAAAAAAATTTGCTTCCTTATTTTGTGTCATAGGAAGAAGCATCTATGGAGAAAGGTTTCCAGATGAGAACTTCAAGCTCAAACACTATGGAATTGGATGGGTTAGCATGGCTAATTCTGGCCCAGACACCAATGGATCCCAGTTCTTCATCAGCGTGACAAAGCCTTCCTGGTTAGATGGAAAACATGTAGTGTTTGGCAAAGTCCTTGATGGAATGGTAAGATGAAAGTAATGGCAAGATTAATCCGAGAAAATCTGGGCAAATTCTGCTGTATGATATCCGTGTTGGTGTAACTTAGGCCACTGTGGTTCAGAACAATTGAGTATTTATCTAATGTGTACACGGCAGAAACTGATTGTGAAGAACCTGGAGCTGTACGATGCAGAACTGAACTGGTAAATGGTGATGGCAGAAATGGGAACTTAAATCATACCTTTGGCTTTCCCAGCTCTTTCTTCAGACCACTAACCACTGAAATCAACACTGACACCTTTGCAGATTACAGACAGAATACCTTCAGGTTCCCCTTTCACTAACACTGTTAACCATGAAATAGTTGTACTTCTACAAGTGAAAATCTAATTTTATAGCATGTACTAGTTGTGGATAACACTTTGACTGCTAGGGCTTTTAGAATCATATGAATGTGAAGTATACAAACATACATGCAGATCTGTTAAAAAAAAAAATAAATTAATTCCCTCCAACTGTACACAGCTGCAGAACTGATCAAAGGCCTAATAGAATTTAAGTTTTTATGGTTCTTCCAACTGATTATAGTTTTAGAAGTCTAGTTTTCACCTTAAATTATTCCATTTAATCTGTGTTTTGAAATGAGTAGGGGAAACATGAACTGCTACACTGACCAGTTCTCTGAGAAGTTTGAAAACCTTGTCACAACGTTTGGTCCCCACTCCCTCATTTGTATAGAATTCAGTTCTCATGAGCTACAGTAGCAGATTAGAAATTTCGAGGAGAGGTTTAAACTAAGTTTTAGTTTAGTTAGATTAATGGACAAATACCCAGAGCCAGGTAGTCAGTATTCCTAAATGAATTTTGTTCTTTAATTAGTTGCCTATCATAAGGCCAGTAGTTTACTGGTACCTGTCTGGCTGGAGGCCATGGTATCACACTTAGACTCTGTTTGTGTGTGTGTGCTATACTAAAGGGAAAGGCAGTCATCAGATTTCTTGAAGCACAGTTATGCTGTATTATTAGAAAAATAATAAATGCTTATCCTGTATGATCTTTGGATTCACTTTCTACACAGGCTACAGATGGACCCTGGATATGCTAAGTCAGTTAGCTGAAAGTGTATTTTCAGTTGCCCCTTCATAGTATTTTTACTGGCTCAAATTTTTTTTCTAGAAAGCCAAAATAGCCTTTCGTGTGCTTTTGACAACTGTGTGTGGGTTGCAGGGTGGCACAACAGTTAATGGGGGGGGGGAGGGGGAAGAGTATGTGGGAACTCAATAGGATGAAGATCTTTATTTAGATGTTGCTTAATAACAGTAATGCTGGGAGTACCTTCATTGTTTACCTGGTACCGGATTTGAGCCACTGGAGTTTCCTTATCTAAACGGATTTTTTTTTTTTTTCCCCAACAGTCTGTGGTGCACTCAATAGAACTCCAGCAGACAGATGAGCATGACCAGCCCCTTCAAGACTGTGTGATTGTGAACAGTGGCAAAATAGCTGTAAAAGAACCATTCGTAGTTGAAGTAGGTGACTGGTGAGACCAACAGTCAGAATGGAAAGTGAAACTTAATCACTTTTCTTTAAGGACTCTTTTTGACCAATCTCAACTATCCATTGAGTTTTCTCCTCAAAATATGTGAGCCTATATTTAGACAATACTTATCATTTCTCAAATACATAAAAGATATTACCATGTCTATAAAAACCTGAGGGAGCTGTCACTCCTTGAAATTCAAAATATATCCCACTAAATCCCATGTCTTGCAGAAAAAGTCTTTCATGAAAAATTTAGTAGTATTTCTATTTTTTCAAGGTTTGAAATACAGTAATTTTGTTATCTTTGGAAATTTTTGCAATATTTGTTTCTGTCTTTTCAACTGAAAATACTGTTTTCTGTAACAGTATTAGCATTTTCAAAAATGAAAAAAAAAGAGTAAAAACCAGAAGTGTTTTGAATAAACTTTGATTTCAAAGAAACAGTTAATGAAGAGCTTTTCTTGTGTCCCTCCCTGCCCCCTCCCCCCCCCAGTTTTTCTCACATTAGTTGATTCTGCAAAATACGCAGGGGGTGCTGCTTTTCAGCAAATGAGGTTGCAAGGTTAGAGCACGAATGGTACATTTCTCTAATCTTAACATGTCAGATGAAGTCCCTGCTGTCTTTCAAAAAACCACAATATTCAGATACAGTCCTGTAATCAAGAAAGAGCAGCTCTATTGTTAAATGAGGTCATCAGTTAGCTAGAAACAGATTACACTAATTTGGGGTTTTTTTTCCTCATGACACACTTTCAGAAGCTTGGCATGGTGCTGAGTTTAAAATTATCAGATACCCAGGTATTCTCTCATGCTTCATATGGAGGTATCTGTGAGACCCATCTCTGATGACACCAGTTCAGAGAAATTTTGTCTATGAGTAGAAACACACAAAAAATACACTGAAGCAGTACATTTATGTTCTAGTCATTTATTTTTTTATGTCCAGTAGCACACATATAAATTTCCAGTTAAATTTGAACATATATATATATAAGTATGCATATATATATATATATATATATATATGTTTCAGTTTTAGTTTTGGCATTTTACTACTTAATCATATTCTTGCTTTAGCTTACCACAGAGTTGTATGCTCTGTGACTTACAAAATGTTAAGATATGGAATATAGCCTGCAGGAGTTAATGTACACATAGATTAGATGTCATAACTGAATGGAGATGCATAAATACCATGTAAAATCTTCTGGTAGACAAAATCATTTCAACTGAAATCTAGAAAATTTCCTGAGAGACAGCTATCTATTTCAGAATGTGGAAGCATGCTTTCCAGAAAAGACTCTCCATACACCTGCACTGGCTCTTTTCCAACCTGATAATTAAGGAGTAGATTCAAAATAATTTAAGAAAAACGAACAAAATACTTTAAAGTTGCTTTCAATTTCTTCTTGCTTTAAATTTAATTTTATGTTTTTGGCAATTTCTCACACGTTGTCTTCAGTGCCAGCACTTTTGATCCATCCACTGCCAGCAATGGGTAACATGCTGAGAAAAATCCTGGTGCAAAAAGGTTTAATTTATGATAAAAATTACAGAAATAATTAGTAAAGCTTTCAATTCTTTTCAAGGGTTAGTGTAATTCAGTGAATGACTTGGAGCTTTTAGTGTTAAATAGAGCATGTCAATGTATAGAAGGTATAAATAACTTCAATACTGTTGTTTCCATATCTTGTTTTTTTAAAAGCAGCAGTTGTAGTGACATTGATTTTACTTAAAAAGTTATAATACTTGAATTTAAACTGAAGTTATGCCTCTTCTGAGTGTGATTTTCACATCACAGAATTTTATTCCTGTTAATTCCATTAAACATGATTCAGAGACTTGCTTCAGCTTCTAGCCACGCATCACTTCTACCTGGCCAATAAATGAGGATAAAATATGCCATGTAGAATGCCTTCTATAACTACGTTTGGAAAGTCATCTGAAAAAAAAAAGAAAAAAACCTTGCTTTTTTACCTATGCCAGTACAATATAAATGTTTTTGTGAATCTTAACTAGGTAAGGCCCTGTATAATTTGGGTTCCTGCATCACTTGACTGCTATCCATGTTGGGGATGTGCTATTAGTAATGCTGTTTCAGCACTAAAGCCACTTTAGTGTAGCACTGGGCATTGCATGAATGCGCTGCCAGACTTGTAGCTTATTGATTTAAAGGGATGTTCTAATACTTAATGCTGCTGGGCTCCAGCTCTTTATCTGAATCTTTTCTCACAAGGAAGATGGATTACACTGGCAATTCAATTTCTAACAAAATCTCAATATACTTGAAGAAATTCCAAGATTGCTACTGGGAATACTTCAAAGCTGTTTTTCCATTATGGTTTACAGCAATGTTTGGGCTGAGAAGACTTGAGGATGCCTGTACAATCAGAGATGATTATTTGAGGCAGAAAAATTTCAGGTTAATCAACATATAATGTCATGCGTTACAAAAAGTCATCCTACAATATCTGAAGGAAAAAAACACGCTATGTTCTTACCACAGATGTAGAGGAAACTGGCACTTAATTTTCATGTTAAATTTAGCATGAAAGAATTACCTGATAGAACACAATAATAGATCCATGTAGAGGAATGGCAGGATGTACATTACTGAAGTGAAGATATTTTTCAAATGCACCAACTCCTATGTTTCTAGTGAAGGGTTTCCTTAAATCACTGGGCATTAAGAGTAAGAAATGAGAAATTTCGGATCACATCTTAGAATCTTAACATTCCTAGTACATTGGGAAATGTATTTGCCTAGAAATAGAGAGTATTTCTGACAAAGAACTTTGCACACTAATCAGATCCTTTCTCCACCTATCAGCCTATAGGATATTCAAAAAGGGAAGATGCAACTTTTATAAAAATCATAGAATCATAGAATGGTTTAGGTTGGAAGGGACCTTCCAAGATCATCCAGTTCCAACCCCCCCCACGATGGCAGGGACACCTCCCACTAGACCAGGCCGCCCAGAACCTCATCCAACCCAGTCTTGAACACCTCCAGGGATGGAGCATCCACAACCTCCCTGGACAGCCTGTTCCAGTGTCTCAACACCCTCAGAGTGAAGAATTTCCTTCTAATTTCTAATCTAAATCGTCCCTCTTCCAGTTTGAACCCATTACCCCTCATCCTACCACTGCAAGCCCTTGTGAAAAGTCCTTCTCCAGCCCTCTTGTAGGCCCCCTTCAGATATTGGAAGGCCACAATAAGGTCTCCCCTGAGCTTTCTCTTCTGCAGGCTGAACAAGCCCAATTCTCTCAGCCTGTCTGTGTAGGAGAGGTGTTCCAGCCCTCTAATCATCTTTGTAGCCCTCCTCTGGACCCTCTCTAACAGGTCCATGTCCTTGTGCTGGGGGCTCCAGAGCTGGATGCAATATTCCAGGTAAGGTCTCACAAGAGCAGAGTAGAGGGGCAGAATCATCTCTCTTGACTTTCTGGCCACGCTGCTTCTGATGCAGCCCAGGACATGGTTGGCTTTCTGGGCTGCACTTGCACATTGCTGGCTCATGTTGAGCTTTTCGTTAACCAGCATCCCCAAGTGTTTCTCCACAGCGCTGATCTCAATCCACTCCTTGCCCAGCCTCTCTTTGTGCCTGGGGTTGCCCCGACCCAGGTGCAGGACCTTGCACTTGGCCTTGTTGAACTTCATGAGGTTGGCATGGGCCCACCTCTCCAGCCTGTCAAGGTCCTTCTGGATGGCATCTCTTCCCTCCAGCATGTCGACCACACCACACAGCTTGGTGTCATTGGCAAACTTGCTGAGGGTGCACTCAATGCCACTGTCCATGTCACCAACAAAGATGTTAAACAGGACTAGGCCCAGTACCCAGCCCTGAGGGACACCACTCGTTACCAGTGTCCACTTGGACATCGAGTGTTGATTGCAACTCTTTGAGTGTGACCATTCAGCCAATTCTTTATCCACCAAGTGGTCCAGCCATAAAATCCACATCTCTGCAATTTAGAGACCAGGACGTTGTGCGTCAAAGGCTTTGCTCAAGTCCAGGTAGATGACACCAGTTGCCCTTCCCTTATCCACTGATGCTGTGGATCATTAGACACTTTGATAAATTAGATCACCTAATGTGGTCACCTAATGTGGGTGGGAACTAGGTTTTGGCCCTGATTCTTTTGCTGTAATCACTTTGAAGATAAAAATACTGAGCAAAAAGTAGATTTGGACTCAGTAAGAAAAAAAAACCTTATTAGCTTAAAGGTGTTATCTCATAGGTATTAAATATGTTACAAACACAGACATTTTAGGATGTTTTAACGAACTGCAACCTCCACCATAAACAACACACACATAATTATCCCCAACTTCTCATAGCAAGTCATCATTATAAATTACTTGTTAATTTTGAATCCAATAATGATTCCTCAAGTCCTGCAAGCTCAGCTATCCCAAATCACCCTGGTAGAATAATCCTATGCTGTTGCCATTAATGTTAATAAAAATATACTTGTAAAGGCAATCTGATGTTTTCCTTCTAAATTAAATGCTGCAGTTCCAGAAACCATTTTTTACTGGTTCTTGTATAACATACTATACATATATAGGAAGATGAGTATTGATTAAAAAGATGATTTGATCTTATAGCATCAGATTTACCGTGAGGCTTTGTTAAAGCCTTGCTTAAAAAAATCAAGCATATGAATTTAAGTTAAATGTATAAATACACTGAAGCACAGTCTTGTGGATCTGTGATACTTATGTGGCTTAATCATCAGAGCAATTTTCATAGAAGTGACAGTACATCTCAGATTCTGTTCTTTAGCTTCTGAGGTATCATTTTCAATTTGCAGCATTTTAGATTTTTAATTTTCCTTCAAAATAGTATGCAATTTTTTTTTTCACCTCCTCAAAGAGAAGAGGCCACCTTACATGAAAAGTGATGTGCTCATGCAATCAGACTATGTTAGATACATCAGGAAAAAATGAGTCTGAAAATAAGTGAGGCTTGTAACTGTGAATCCTACATTTGGAAAAGTTGTCTTGCAATTCAACAATGCTTAGAGTCTAGTCATTAGAATAAAGGCAAGACTGTATTTTATAAAGAGAAGTAACAGTGCAATGAGAGAGAAAAAAATTGATTGAGTATTATATTCCAGAAATAACTATTTATTTCATTGAAAAAACCCTGAAATACACAATTTCCTGTTTTGTGGGAAGATGTTAACACAGGCATTCCTGTATCCAGGAAAGACCAACTCCACTTCTGATCCAAACAACTGTCACAGTTCACCTTCTTCAAAGAGTACATGCAATGAATAGTTATTTGCTAATGGATAGTTTTGGTCATAGTTTGAACAACCTTGTCTGCTTTTTACAAAGGAATCAGAGCCTATCAAAGTAAGAACTGATCTGAGAGAGAAAATTTTAGAAAGCTCATCTCTACTTTCTCTGTGATACAAACTAAAAACAAAAAAATATGAATTAAAGGCAGCAGCAGATGTGTAAAAGCTTTGTTTCTTTCTAAGTAAACTTTAGACAAGTAGTAGAGCCTCTAGACTTAGAACTTGGCTTTCTTCTTTTTTAAAGTACAACTCACATTGTAATTTTTGTTTCAATTCATTAAGTTAAAGAATAACTTGCAAATTAATTTGATGTTTTAGGGTCTTCAAATACAAAGAATATTCATCTGCCATATGAAATTCTAAATACTGTACGTCAAGGCCAAAAAATGCCTTGGCAAAAGCCTGAGAAGTCCTTTGTTTCAGGTGTCGTTAATGAAGCCGACTTAATATTTAAACTGTCACACACTAGAAGAGACTTTTATCTTAATTCAAGTAAAGCACTAGTTAAAAGAGTAGTTACAAAATTCAATAGAAAGTTCCCAATGCTTTCAAGAAAAGGAAGCTTTTCTTGGAAAAGTAAGCTGTGTAGTACACACAGGGGAGGAAGATAAATACCATCACAGAACTGCAAAATCTTGAATATAACTCTTACAGCAAAACCTTACATGTGGTCGTGAAACATTAAGCACCGTCTTCATTTTTCAGGGTAACTGTATATGAAATCCATTTTCTCTCTCGGAAATGGTATGGAATTAAATGATACTCATAATTTACACCCTGCTCTCAAGGAATCCAAGTTTGCAATTAAGAGGAGCATTGAAGAGTAAGATCAAGAGATGCAATGTGGATCACTCTAAGTATTAAGTATAGGCAGCATCTGGAAGTAGCCCTTGTGGGTGCTTCTGCATTACTGTTGTCACTTAAGTGAGGGGTGACCTTGTGAAGTGACCATCTCCCTTTTCTGCACTTTGGTTCATCAATGCTGTGATTTGCACTCTAGCCTCAAATGGGCATTCAGTCCACATGACCAGACTAGTGCTAAGTCAAAGTAAAAACTAAATGACCCTTTAATGTGTATTCTCATGTGAACCTTGGTCTCAGAGGACCTCTGCACTCACTGTTTCACTCTAGAACTACAATTTTAAGTTCAGTAAGACTTCATAGGGTCAACACTGTTGGGCCACTCTACTAGGTAGAGTGGACATTGCCTGCAAGAGAGTCTATTTAAACCTCTCAAGATACATGAGCCTAGTACCTACGGCTTTGAAAAACAGCTTGAAAAAACAACAGAATCACAGAATGGTTGCAGCTGGAAGAGGTGACTAGTGGTCATCTGGTTTAACCCTCTGCTCAAGCACAGACACCTAGAGCAAGTTGCCCAGGACAATGCCCAGATGGCTACTGAGTATCTCCAAGGATGGAGACTCCACCACAATGCTGCACAACCTGTGCGAGGTCTCAGTCACCCTCACAGTGACAGAGTGTTTCCTA
Organism: Brachypteracias leptosomus; assembly: GCA_013401335.1. Taxonomy (NCBI): domain Eukaryota; kingdom Metazoa; phylum Chordata; class Aves; order Coraciiformes; family Brachypteraciidae; genus Brachypteracias; species Brachypteracias leptosomus. Next base: position 74,520 of record VYZX01012706.1, read on the forward strand.
ATGTTACTGATATTCTTGTCCTGCCACTGGGCATCACTAAAAAGAGCCTGGCTTTGTCTTCTTTACAGTCTCCCATCAGGCATTTATATACATCTTGAGAAAATCTCAAGGAATTACAGTCCATTGGCTGAGAAACTACAAGCAAACGTGTTCTTTCCTAAATTTACTCTTAAACATTGTACGATTTTCAAGGCAGCTCAAGAGCCTGACTCTTGATTTCAACACAGTATTTTGTAACATCAAAGTGCCGTATTAAAAAAAATAATTCTTAATTTCAAGCTCTGGGAGAAAATCCTCACTTGAAAGCATATTACATTTTAAATAGAAAATTTAGTAAAAGTAACAGTTAGAACAAGTAAAATTACAAAAGGAGGAACACATTACTAAAAATGGTATTTTTTTTCCCTGCACACATTTAAGACAGAGGGTAAGTTCTCTGAGTTAATAATGCAAGTACTTTTTATTAAAAAAAAAGGGGTTGTAACAAGCTATTTCAAACAGTCTTTTGAACCCTGTATTAAGAGATGAAGGCTAACATAAATGTCCTGTGAAACACATCAATTATATTTTAAGTATACATTCTTCCCACCCCCCTCCCAAAAGAGCTCTAGAGGTTATAAATGATAAGAAATAGTAATAATCCAAATGGAAATACAAACATGCTCACAGTGGATCGACTGGTGTTTAGGGAAAAAGCACTTAGAAAGTACTGGGCCTCTAAGTTCAAATCCTTCAGGCAAAACAGCCCAAAGGGTCAACAAAAAGAAAAGAAAAGCAATGTTCATCTTTTGATTTGAATTCCCGGTAGGTTTGTCTGAGAGAACAACTAGCAGAGGAAATTCCATCCTTTTGTAACTTACCCACCCCACTTAGTGTTTTCATGGTTTCTTACACAAGAACTATTGTTTTATTGGCAGGTTATTAAATTTTGGACCAGTGTCATTTGACTAGGCTGGTATTAACAATAATGTGGTTTATGCGGTGCAGGGTCAGATCAGTAAAGTGCTGTTAACATATGATAGGTTTGATTACCGTTGGCTTTAGGCAAGACATATGGATCCCTTAGGAACAGCAGCACAGGCTGGTGGGACAGTTTGCTGGAAAGGTCAAGAACAAGGATGTCAGTATCAAGGGACAGCAAACAGAATATTCTACAAACTAGCTTTGATAAAGTGGTCGAGCTGCACAGGAGCCATGCTCACCTCTCCTCAGTCAGCTTGCAGCTGGCTTTAAGATCTCCTGATCCTGCTCTGCTCCCTAGTACTTGGTATTATTCAGGCTACAAGATCACCTACAACGAGGCTCCATGGTCTACAGGCCACCAGACTCAAAATTTTACCACATTCTTCCAGCCCCCAAAGTGGTTGCCGTACACCTCACCCATTGGAGAGAAAGTCCTTGGAAGTCTCTCACAGGGCTGTTTCCCACCCTAGTCACAGTATAGACATCTCCCACAGCCAGCATCAGCCTTCTTCACTCTGGTCTGTATATACACATCAAGCAGTGCAACTAGATACATACAAAGCTCTATCAAATTCATAGGAGAGAATCTAAACCTCTTAATTTCTTCTGCTAAATCTCCTTGCTATGAAAAATACACTTCAATGGGTAAAAAACATTCCCAGAAATATTTCAGAGCTAGCACTATTGTATTTAGGTTTTGTAAGGAATTTCTCAATCCAAGCATAATGATGCTCAGTTCACACTACAAATGGATGGATCTAGCAAAGCTGATAAAACTAGCCATAATATTTAACAGACACACCTAATTGTAATGCTAAACTACTGCTATTTTGTTAAGTGTGAGGAACAAATCCTGTAAACACCAATAACTTCAAGTAATTTATACATCTAGTGTCCTGGAAAGAGTAGAAATCAAGCTCACCTTGATTCTTCAGACTCTGTTTCATCAAAAGACCTATAAGTAAAGTGAGAGGAAACTTTTGTTACAACAAAATTAACTCTACAATAAAACAAAACAAACCAAAATCCTTTAAGAACCATCAAAGGGAGCAACCTTTTTCTGGTCAGTAGCTGTACAACACAGTGTGATGAAACGAATGTGAGATATCATACCATTTTAACAATGAGCACTATTTGGAAATGACAGCACCCATTTGACTCTATCTACCTATCTAAAATTGATGGGATGCAGTCCCACTGAGGGTATTGGCTGATGTCACCTACCTACAAGTGAAAACTACAAGTCTGTCTGTTTCTGAATCATTCTGGAGACTGCCCTGGGTCATAGACACCTCTGAGTGTAAAGGGGCCTCAAAGTTATCTCCACTTTTTCCTGCCTTCTCTTTATGGCAGATCCACACAGCCTCCCCCCACCCAGTGCAAAAAGGACCACGTAGCTTTCTGAGGAGGAAGTTCTGGTAATGATGCCAGATTATCAGCTACGTCAGCTTGCACAGCAAAAATCTCCCCACACAGCTTACAGCTGCAGATGGTAACAGAGCTTTCCGTTAACACTGTTTTGGGTATTTCTGTAGTCATTACACTCATCATACTAAGATTCCCTTTGCCCATCCTGATAAAGAACCCTTCTCAGGGGCCGGGCAATGGGGTTGTTGGGGTAGATGTCACCAGAAAGGTGAAAGAGACCATTTTCAAACACACATAGGGAGATAATAAAATGATCACAGAATGAACTTCCACTTTGTGCAGATACTATGACCACAAAACACACACAAAGGCTTTCTACACAACCTTAGTGAGTGTTTATGAGTATCTTACATTTCAGTAGATACTTCAAAAACTATGAGAAAATCATATTTTTCTCATCTAAACTCTCCTTTCCTTTCCAAGAATATTACATTATACCTCACCTTTGTCTTTGGACATGCTGGATTTATTTTACCACCTTTTGGGGAAATATAAACATACTTAATATGAACCTAATTCCCATCTATTTTATAGTGTTAGAGTTGGCAGCAAGACCATTTTAAGTCAATGGAATTGCATCAGCACTGAGTCGTTATGGACCTTTTAGCCTCTGTGTTTTTCAGTAAATAAGGAGGACTTACCCACAGCTTTCTGCTTTTGGCAAGGTAGGTACATGGCGAACATTCAGGAAATCAAGAAATATTTTAGGGAGCTCTTCATTTTCTAAAATGACTGTCTGTAAAAAAAAAAGGCACAATAGAAACCCAAGATTTTTTAATATTTTCAATATTTTATTCAAGCTACCAAAACATTCCCACTTGCAACACTCTTCAATTCCTCTCTTTTTTTACAACTATTTTGGAATGCTTTATTTCAATAGGAAAACCACAGACCTGAATGAATCACACATAAATGCATTCAGCTTATGTCACTCCATTCTTTTTCACCTGCCATCACTGGTGCCAAGCTAGATTCCTCTCAAGCAGAGATGTCTGATTCTGGAACTAACTTATTGGCACACTCATTTGTGAATAAAGTTCTGCTTATTTATAACAAAGTAAAGCAGCTACAGATCTGTGCTTTCACATTCACCCAACAGAAGACTCCTATCTGGGAGATCATCTGGCACATGAACTGGCAGCTTGTGGCTTAGGTGTGCTCCTTGCTGGATTAAAAACTGGCNGGATGAAAGGAGACCTTATCGCTCTCTACAACTACCTGAAAGGAGGTTGTGGAAAGGTGGGTGCCAATCTCTTCTCCCAAGTAACTAGTGGTAGGACGAGAGAAAATGGCCTCAAGTTTCAGAAGGTGAGATCTAAGTTCGATGTTAGGAAAAAATTTCTTTACTGAGAGTGGTCAAGCACTGGAATAGGCTGCCTAGGGAAGTGGTGGAGTCACCATCCCTGGAGGTGTTCAAAAAACATGTATGTGGCACTTTGGGACATGGTTTAATGTTCAGGTTAGTGTTGGGTTGAAGGCTAGACTTCATGATTTTAGAGGTCTTCTCCATCCTTAATGTTCTATGATTCTATGGTTCTAGAAATCATTTCTGTAGAAAAAGGAAGTCTCCATTTTGTGTAATTTTATTATTGCATGCCTTGGTAAATGCTAACAAGGGAACCTCTGCTTGGTTTGACATATCAGCTTACAACATACTCCTTTTATTTATGCTGTGACTCCTAATGACAAAGCCCTGACCAAAAGCTGCTGGCTAGACCTGCCATATTCTTCCACAGCAATGACATAATGGTTGGACGCCATTCTCCTTTGTTTTTCCATTGATGAGATGATTTAAAATTTTCAGTAAATTAATTACAAGTACACTTAAAATATGTAGTGAATAAATGAGATTCCTAAGTGCATGTTCATAATAAAGAATGACAGTTTCATAGATGCAGACCAAAAATAATAATTGATCTTTAATTTTCACAAGGCAAACAGAACAGGTAATGAATCCACCCAATGTCTCACCTGAAAGACTAAGTCCATATTTAGCATTCAAACTGCCATACATTCTGATAACATATGTACTTGACATGCAAACAACAGCCACAAGCTCTTCCCAAAGAGCCTTCCTTCAGAAAGGTCTGATCCAGAGTGAACGTATGTATGGAAGAAACTTCTTTAGATTTATACATAAAATGACTTGTACAAGTAAAGCCATCCACTATCTATGTTCATCCTGTTCATTTTCACACCCTATGTTAGAAGAAACAAACCTAGAGAAGAAACAGACCGATGATGGGGAGAAACATTATTCTGCTTACATTCAGGAGTTATTCCTGCATGTGTATTCTTTTACAATGCAGTGTCACTAGGGAGACACAATGGTATGTAGAGGATAAAGGATCAAAAAAAATTGGGCTGGAAGAGACATCTAGAGGTCATCTAGATTTTACAGAAGGTTTAATAGCAAATGGCATGGTTATTTGTGTAACAAAAATTAGTGTAAAAATTATGTAAGAGTTGCACAGACTTCAAGAGGGAAACACATTTGAAAAGAGAGGTATTTGAGAACTGGTTCTTTTTTATATTGCATTTGCAAATCTGAACTCAGAGTCTACATTCTTTCAACAGCTGAGGGCATCACTAACAAGTTTGGAAAAAAAGAATGGGAAAATGCAGCTTTTGAACTTTTCTGTTTTAGATTTTAATAGATATAACAAACAGGGAAGTTTGAAATGTTGCAAAGTGTTAAGCCTTTCAGTTCACCTCTATATGAAGATACTGCATTAAAAAATGCCACTTCATTTGCATTTTGCAAAATCAGCACTCCCCTGCTGCAAAATTTATTCTGTTCTGCATTCAGGTTATGCACAAGAGGAGGGGTGGAGGTGGATGCATATTCAGAGGGTGTGTGAATTGCATAATAACGTGTATAATTTGCTCAAATAAAATTATCTTACTAATATATGCAATGAAGAACCACAAAAAGTTGTATAAAGATGTTTAAGGGCATTTAACGCTTATATGCAACCTCAGACCTCCTGACAGCTTTTTCCAAAAGTTGAGCTGCCTGCAGAGGTTGCTGAACAGAACAGTGATTGTCAGGAAAGAGGAGAAGGATACATCACTGCATAAAAGGAAAACTCCTGACAGCTCTTACAAACCTATTTGGTTTTGCTTCCACCCACTTCAGATTAATATCTCATTCTATTTCTTTCACATTTTTTTTCACAACAACCATCAAGTCAACCCAAGACCTGCTAACCCTGCCCAACCAAATATATTTCACAAAAAGATGTAAGCAAATAGCATCTGTTTTAGTGTGTTAATCCATATAGTTTGTTAACTGTCAATAACTCTACTTTGGTGATCAATAAACTTGAAAATGTAGAATCTGCAAAGAAGCAAAGGCAATTTTGCGGTGTACTGTATTTGGGATGCTACCTCTGTTGATGGGGAATTTTGTCATTTCCAGAATTTTATGAAGGAATGACTGCATTGAACAAAGGAGGATTTTTCAACTGATGTAATGTAATGTGGCATGTATTTTAAGGAATTCAAAATTAAATGAAGTTACAAGTTAATTGTACTTGTACAGAGCAAATTATCTCTGAGTAACCTGATCTAGTGGGAGGCGTCCCTGCACGTGGCAGGGGAGTTGGAACTAGATGATCTTTAAGGTCCCTTCCAAACCTGACAATTCTATCTTTTGGCTTGACTTCATTGGCTTCAATACAAAAAAGGGCCAGTACATAATCCAGCCATTTAATACACATGTTAGAAATCAAAGGAAAAGAGAAAAAAACCCCTGTGAACAACAATAAAAACCCCAACAGCCTCACTGAATTTGGTGCGTCTGTCTAGCTGCATTTCCTTTCTCTGGTTGTGGCCCAAAGTGGATGTCCAGAGATAAGCATTCTCAACTTCCTACTTAAGTAGTTTTAAAAAGTACCTTTAAATCAGAAATAAATGTTATCATAATTAGCTTAATTTACCTGGAACAACCTGTAACAAAACAGATTTTTGACTTCTGACTGAAAACTTGTAAGAAACATATATTTTGCAAACTTGATGATCTTGTTAAGTTGAGCAGAAAGGGAACCAGCAGGTAAAGTCTCTAAACCACTATCTATAAGATGTTATACAATGTGCTTAGTCATAACCTTTCTCTGATTGAATACATGACATTGCCTTGTAAACATACTACTTTGCTTGCTCTGCAATCAGAAACACTAAGATACATATTTTCACAGAAATTAAAACCTCACAATTAGTTTGTTAGCAATGTGAATTTCTAATATATCCAAATTCTACCAAGATTGTAGCAATGAGTTTCAGATACGGGCCCCGGAGTGCTACATTGACTAATTTAAGAAAAAAACCCCAAACCACCAGCATCTGTATTTCCTTCCTAAAATAAATAAAAAACCTCAAAACTAAAATACCTACCACAACCTCTGGCAAATGATTTGGGAAGTGACTCCAGAAAAACATTTTTCAAACTCATTGATTTCAGCTGAACTAAAAGTATAGGCGTCATATTTTCTTAGAAAATGGTAAAGGGTGTTTATCTGTTACTGTCACACTTTAATGAACTACTCCATGCTTCAGGGAAAAAAAAAAATACAAACACACAAGGGAAAGCTTGATGTTTACATCAGCAGAAATGTCTTTTTCATTGAAAGGGTGCAATTATTACTATGTAACACAAATCACAAAAATCCCGATTTTTCTACCTTATCAGTTTCATAAAATCATGTTCCCTAAGGATGTCATTGATTAGTTGCACATGTTCTTTTGGTGACATCTGAAATACTTAATTGTCGGTTATCTTTTCTCCTTCAGCAAATAAAATATAGTCACAAAATTGCAAAGGGACTTGTTCTGCCTTAACCTTAGCTAGATGCCATCATGCAGTGGAAAACAGTGCTAAAATATCACAGGATAATGCTCTCCAACAAGGGAGACATATAAACAGCATAATGATTTCCCACGAGTTTCCTTTTTAGAAAATTGTCACTAAAGCCAGGGTAAATGGTGACATACCTTCACAGAGGACACTGCAAAATCGAACACTGGCATTCTAGTTAGGTCCAAACCTACTCATCAGCCAATTATAACAGTAACTGAACATCTTGCTGAGAACCTGAACAAGACCACTTTGCTAACCTTAGGAGATCAGGACAGAGGAATGCATCATTTTCACAGATTATTATTATCATTATTGTTGTTTTTAATGAAAAAAAAATTTAAAAAAAATTTCTCACAATCATCTATCATACTTTTCAAGATTGCTGGAACAGCTGTTGCAGGGGGAGAAATGAGAGTTGGGAGCTGAGTTACAAGATTTTTAAGAGTCCTTACAGACTTTTCCATTCAATCGGATTTAGTTCGAAATGCTGTACTGTTAGGGTGAAAAAGTTCATGACAGTTTTTTCTCTCTTCACAAGGAAAGATGCTTCATAATACCTAATTCGGTGGTGCAGCTAAAATGGGGGAGAAGAAAATCAATACATTCCAGTTACAGTAAGTAGGCTGGAGTGTCAGTCTCCACTGGGACCACAACCCACATCTTTTAGAACACTTTAGAGTCTATATTCTTCTATTAACCTGCTTTTCCTGAACTGCTTTACACAGTCCCATGAAATGATAAAAAAGGTTACCAAAAAAACAAATTAACTAAAAACCAAGTAGACGAAGGAACCAGACTTCTAAAAGAAAGCTTTCCTTTTTTTAAAGTAATAGCAGATACAATATTGTTTTGTATTACCTATTGTGAAGAACTATGAATAAACTCTCTCCCTTCTTCAGTGAGGATGTTGTTACAGGTTATCAGCAAGAATTGTTTCTAAATAAGTTGTCAGTTAAATTGTCATAGTAAGGAGTCTTCACTTTTCATTATAACCAGAAACATTCACTGATGGGCAGTTTTGTAAGAACAGGAAGAGGTTAGCAAACATGCTTAAAACTCTGTATAAAGATAAAAGTAGCATGCAAACACACATACAACAACACAGAAGTGATGCTCCACATGAAGTATCAGCTAGCTAACACACCCAGACTGTATATCAAAGTAAAGACACACATACAACAACACAGAAGTGATGCTCCACATGAAGTATCAGCTAGCTAACACACCCAGACTGTATATCAAAGTAAAGTAAACGGTAAGAGTGCCATCTACACAGTGGAGCTTGAAAAGGAACAAGATACTTCCAACAAAGATCCAGAAGTTATTATCTGAAACATAAAGTCACCAAAAAGAAACCCAAAACAAAAACAAAAAACAGAGAGGAGCATTGCACCTCTGAATCTCAAGACTGGAGAATAGTTGAAAAATTCCTGCACCTATTTTCAGATAAATTTGTTACACTTCCAGTGAGCTTAAAAGTCACTGAGCAACAAATCCATCTACCACAGCATCCTCAGGCTACACAGAGGATAAATTCACTAGATGGAAGGGAAGCCCAGTAAGTTAAACAACTGCTGGATCATCACGGAAAATATGTATGCAGAATACATGACCGTGTCTATAAGCTATTAACATTTTTACTGAAGCCTTATCTAACCTAACTTTAGAGCACTTCCCTCATTTTGATTTAAAAAAATACCAAGTAAGTTTTAAGGTAGTGAGTACTTTATTTAGAAAGCTATTTAATTACACATTTACAGTTCCAACTAATATTTAACTAGTAATTGCAGAGCAGATTGACTTGAGGCTAAGTGTACAAATATAACCCATTTGATGTGAAAAATAAAATATTGATTTTTTTTTTTCCTTTTTAAACTGGGAATATAATGTAGTGGGAGCAAACAGTGAATCTCTCTGCAGCAAAATAGGAGACTAGCCCTTGAAAGATTAGAAACAAAGTGCTACAGACTGGAGTTCCTTTGAAAAAGAAAAATGAAAGGAAGTGGTCAATATCATTTCCTGAGACACTGCTCAAAGGACTGGAGATTAAGACAAAGCTGGATGAGAAATGAAGAAATCAACAGAGCAAAAAGAAAAGAAGCAGAAGGGCAGGATGAGTTAATGATATTTAAAAAAGTTAGTAGAAACAAGAAAGGCTTTTAAAAATCAGTAACAGGAAAAATTAGTACAAAGAGTAAGCAAATCCATTAATGACAAAGACACCAAAATAAGCGTTAATTTTAAAATGGCTGAACTGAAGTCAACGGACCACTGAGACAACAGACAATTAACAAGTAGTTAAGGCCATGTCAATAATGCTGATGATAAACAAGTGCAGTAATATCTTAGACAATTATATATAAATATCAGTCAGTAGATACAGAAAATACACATTTTAGGATGATAAAGAAATTATGTTGTTATGCTGGAAAAGCCTTTTCAAGAGTACAGGGGAAGAAGGTTTGTAAAAAAGCAACCACGTTTACAATCCACATTACAACAATAGGTAAAGCAGAAGTGGTTTAAACTTGAAGTACTGGTTTTTGAAAGCTTACAGGAACTAAATAAAAATACACTGCAATAACAAAAAAAAACAACCCTCCAGGTTGCAAACTACAACACCTCGAAACTTTGGGGACTGATAGTTTTTTGGTTTCTTGCACAGTCAGCTGCGGCCTTCCTCCTATGCTGATCCTTGTGCACTGAGGATGGTGTCAGATGGGAAAAAGCAAAAACCTGCAACAGCATCTGAACAGGTAATTAAAGATTATCATACATACTCTACTTCATGGTGAATAAAGCTGGTACTGAAAAGAACAGTTCTAGATTTTCCAAATCTGCAAGTGTTTCTTCAGTCCTAAGACTGGTCCTCTAAATATCAAGGGTCTAGTGCACATTACTGTCTTCTTAGTATGAGATAACCCTTTCTTAGAATCAAAGAATTGTTTAGGTTGGAAAAGACCTTTAAGATGATTGAGTTGAACCATTAACCCATCACTGCTAAGTCCACCAATAAACCATGTCCCTAAGTGCCAAGACTGCATATCTTTTAAATACCTCCAGGGATGGTGATTCCACCGCTTACCTGGGCAGCCTGTTCCAGCACTTGTCAACCCTTTTGGGGAAGAAATTTTTCCTAATGTCCAATCTAAACCTTCCATGGCACAACTTGAGGCCATTTCCTCTTGTCCTATCACTTGTTACTTGGTTGAACAGACCAATCTCCATCTCACCGTAACCTCCTTTCAGGTAGTGGTAGACAGTGAGAAGGCCTCCTGAGTCCCCCTTTCTCCAAGGTAAACAACCCCAATTCCTTCAGACACTCCTCAGTGGACTCGTGCTTTAGGCCCTTCACCAGCTTTGCTGCTTTTCTTTGGACACACTCCAGCACTTCAGTGTCTTTTTGCAGTGAGGAGCCCAAAACTGAACACACTATTTGAGGTGCAGCCTCACCAGTGCTGAGTACAGGGGGTCAATCACTTCCTTACTCCTGTTGGCCACACTATTTCTGATACAAGTCAGGATGCTGTTGCCCTTTTTGGTCACCTGGGCACACTGCGGGCTCATGCTCAGTCGGCTGTCAACCACCACTCCCAGATCCTTTTCTGTCAGGCAGCTCTCCAGCCACTCTTCCCCAAGCCTGTAACGTTGCCTGGGGTTGTTGTGACCAAAGTGCAGGATTCGGCACTTGGCCTTGTTAACCCTCACACAACGGGCCTCAGCCCATTGATCCAGCCTGTCCAGATCCCTCTGCAGAGCCTTTCTACCCTCAAGCAAATCAACACTCCTGCTCAGTTTGCTGTCATCTGCAATCTTACTGAGGGTGCACTTGATCCCCCTCATCCAGATCACTGATAAAGACACTAAAGAGAACTGGTCCCAAAACTGAGCCCTGAGGGACCCTGCTTGTGACCGGCTGCCAGCTGGATTTAACCCCAATCACCACAACTCTCTGGGTTCGGCCATCCAGCCAGTTTTTTACCCAGTGAAGAGGATGCCTGTCCAAAACATGAGTGGCCATCATCAACTCATCAGCATTAATTATCAGGTTATCCTAAGTGAAGAACTGCCAGTGACAGAGAATCAAATTGGAGGCTGATCTAGTAGGCAGCCAGCATCCCCATGTGCAGGCAGTGAAGACAAAGGAGAAATGAAAAGATGGATAATTCAACATTTCTTACTTGCTGTCAACTCTGAGAAGTTTTATTTTAGAAATATGCACATTACTTAAAGATTTGCAAAGCCAAATAATATTAGGACAAAACCAAGATAGAAAAAATTTCATGGAGCACAACAAATATTTTAAGAAAACTTAAAACATCATGTGGAAACAAATATTGTTTACCTTGTTTTACTTGTATTTTCTCTCAGATAATTTGTCTTCAATACATTCCTGAATGCAATAGAAAAGTGAAATCACTTGTCTCCATTCACCAGAAGTTTTATGTAGACAGGCTGTGAGATATATTAAATTAATTCATACTTCATTAAAAATGCTGTTTGACAGAGAATAGTTTTGGCTGCAGAATGGCTGCAGTGTTTGTATTTGTATGTTTACTTTCCAGATGTACTAATTTTTTTTTTTCTCTCCTTTTATTACATTTCATTTCAAAGAGAAGTTTGAAAAAAATTGACACATTTCTGCACAGAATATGTTTACTGTTTTTTCCTGCAGTGCCATGTCTTGTATCTACTATATTTACTATGCTTGCAAATATTCCTTCATACAGAGGAAAGCTATGAGTAAGCCTGAAGAAAAGGCAGCGATTAAAGAACTATTCTGCACTTCACTCTTCAGAGCCAACTGCAACTGAATATTACTTCAGCAGTGAGGGAAACAGAGGAGTAGCTCTGCAGCATGACGAACTTTTCTCTCCCAAAAAAGTCCCACTCTCCAGATAATATCACAGACTATTTTGTTAAGACACATATGTTGAATTCAATGTTGGATTTTCTGGTCCAGTAATGTGGTTTTGGTAAAACAACACAGCTTCAAGAGAACTGAAAAAGCCCCCCAAAATACTGAAACATTTAAGAATAGCCTTGAAATAGCACTTTCTTTTTTGCTTCATAAGAAACATCCCACAGCTCTAACTTATTCTGCCAGGTTTTGCTGGGAATAAGGAAAGAGGCAGGTGCTTGATGGAGAGTGAGGAAGTTAGGTATGAAACCAAGTCTTGCTGTCCACAACAATGATAATTTCATGCAAATGTCATATCAAGAATGTTGAAATCATCTGAAGATTATTTCCTCACCTGCATTGTTTCCACAAGGTACTCTAACAAAATTGCTATTCAACTCTACAATAACTTACTTTGTTTCCCTGATATTTTCTTGTCAGAGGTTTTGGGTCAGAGTAAACTCTTGAGAAATGACTGGACATTCCCTTTGAAACTAATTAGACTAAGCAGCAAGTACCCACTCCCAAAGTCCAAACAAGAGAATGTGGAAAGCACAGGGAATTCACTGTACTTGGGGTTAATGAACACATTGTGTCACTTTTGCAGAGGTAAGGAAGGGGTAACATTGTTAACCAAATATATTTAGATTTATATGGTAGAGTTTTTTGGGGGGGTTATTTTTTAGTTTTAAGTGTTGGCAGCCTTTTCAGTACAAAATGTGGTGTTCAATAAGGACTCTAGGCTATTTTGCAATGTTGGAAGAGTAACTGCAAGGAAATTGGTAAGCTTAATTTTAAAAACTTTGAAGGTTACATTAAATTTTAATCAGCTTAACAAAATATATGTTGCACTTGCAAGACATTTACTTACCTTTAGCAGCAAAAGCAAGGTAAAAATCTGTTTTGTTTGGTTTTCCCCAAATTATTAGTATATTAACAATTTACTCTGATATCCTAATTCTGCAGTTAATGAGGTGATTGCTTACACAAGTTCAAAGAAGTATGAAGTAAGTTTTGATGGCTAAGAAGCCCAGAAATGAGAGCCAGGGGAGCTGAGGGAAACTGTATAAATAGATAACACAGGAACAGAACAATAATATTAATGTATTTGTTTGAATTTGTGAAAACAACTAGCTTTCTCATAAAACCACTGTAACAGAGAAAAACCCTGTTTAAAAACATGCCTTTTTCCAGGTCCCACTAAATTAACTTCTGTTTATAATAATTCTTATGTTTAAAACATTTCCCTAGCCCCAAAGGAGAGAAAAATCCAATCAACTTGGAAGAACATGGTAAATGCTGTGCTGACAGCATTACACATTGATTCAAAAATGCTTGTTTCCTGAAAAACTTACCAAAGTTTGGCTCTTTGGAAAACATTCATAAGAAATTTCTACTCTTGATTGAAACCAACAGGTTAAAGCTAGATTCAGGCAATCTCTTCTTGACTGTTTATGCTATAGAAGCAGCATAACAAATGGTTGAGATGTAGTGATATCTAACCATATGGATATTAAAAGAGCTTAGACAGCATTTCATAAATTACACAAGCAAACTGTAATCAATGTCAGAGAACAGAAGCTTGAACAGATGAAGCAGAATATTTTTTAACAGAAACCAATATGCATGTTTATATTAAATTCTTGATAAATAAATAGCTACTAACTATGCTGTAAAAATATTTTGCCAGGGGTCATAATTCATGGATTACTTTCATTAAAAAGAAAGAAAATATAAATGACTTGGAGAACAGCAGGGTAGTCATAATGGAGTAAATTATTTTATTTTCCCAAACAACATCAGAGCAGAAAGGTGCTCAAGACTTTTCAAAATCAACAGTAAGCACTTCCAGCAGTAAGAATCACTGCAAAACAGTCACGTGGGTAAGGAAGACTTTAGTATGTGTCATCAAAATATTTAACTGGTCCAGTTTTGTCACAAAGAGGCAGAGTTTGTTAACTCTCATACTGCCACACTTGTGGATCTTGACAGATGGGTTGTTTCTGTGTTAAACCTGACTGATCAAGGATTGTACCCTGTTTCTCTGTACCCCCCACCATATCACTCTTCCAGAAAGAAAACTAAATTACCTGAAATGTTTTGTCTTAGAACAAACATTCCTATGATCTCTCTATTGAAACCCTCTTATATTATATATCTACATTTCATTAAAATCTGTCAAACAATTAAAGACCTCGTTCGTGCCAAAATTCTGTATTAAATACTCTTTCAAATAACTTTTAGAGAATGCTCTCTTTATTGCTCTTTCCCAGTCATTATAGCAGAAATCTAATAACAAATTATTAAATTCTTTACTCATCAGTGAAATGAACTGCTTGCAGAATCAAGTCCAGCATACTGCAGTATGATCTTGTCTTGCTAAGAAGCTGGCAGTCTTTACACAAGTAGGAAAATACATGTATAAATAAAAAATACATCAACTAAGAGTCTTTGATGCTAAATTCTGGATGATCTTTACAATCTTAAATACTTGCTTGCTCACAGACTCAATCTGAAGTGGGAATTAATGTTAACAGAAGTGCTAGAACTAGGCAAAGTTACTCCCTTTCCCTGCAAGTGTACAAACCCTGCTTTCTGTTTGCATAGAGATACTAACAGAAGTTGCAAGGTCTTCCCTGTTTTTTCTTGAAAAAAAACAACAAACCAACAAACTGAACAACCAAACCGCACAACAATCCCCAAACCCCCCTGTTCTTCCCTTTTCACTCCTGCCAGTCTGGCAAAAATCCCCACTTCTCTTTCAGAGAAATGAGCATGCCTTGTTACATGCTGCTCTGTAACTATAGGAGCAATCGATAGCAGCTGAATGCCATCTGCTTCGGGCAGCAGAACAGCACCACAAGTGTGAGCAATGCATCTTCCCTTATTGAAAGGTTATTTTATGCAAGTAAACAATTCATCGTCTTCTTGCACGCTTGATGCTCATTTACCACTTTTGATCAATAAAATATGCAAAACAACAAAAAAATTGAATCCTAAGAGTAGTTCTGATGCCAGTGTGATAGGTAATCAATACCAGGTCTCTTTTCAGTAAGGCAGGCAGTAGGGTAACTCCTTTATTGTATGAACCCAGGAAGAAGTGTGGAAAAGTGCCTTGTAAAATGTAATAACTTTTAGCCTGCAAATCAAAAAAAGGAGAATGATACAGGAAGCACTATTTTAATTGCATTTTTCCCTCCCTTCACTATGCAAAGGGCACTAACCTCAGCTTGCCTGATCATTTGTTGCAAAAAAATCTGCTGTTTTGCTATTGATAGAGCTACACTATCATTAACACAGATATTTGGTTAAATTGTACCCATTACAAGACATACTTTGGACAGCAACCCACTCTGTCTCATTCTAAAGCTGTTCCACCTTATTAAGTCTTGTTTTTCAATGTAGTTATGTTTCAGGTGAACTCAGTTTTTCTGTTAAAAACAAACTGCTATGGGAATTTCTTTTGCACAGCGTTTCTTTTAGTCAGACCACAAACTGCCTTATTACATTAAGCCTCCTGACAATTGATTCAAGTAGAATACCTCTCTCCCAACAAAGAAAACAACATCATTTTTTCAGATATTGCAGAACAAAACCTCCAATTTAAACAGTTTCCTAAAATAACACAAAATACTTGAAATAATGGTTGCTACTTGCAAAGGCTCTCTCCTCTACTTAGCCATTTATCCTAATATTAAAAAAAAATTTAACTACTCTCTCATCTGAACAGCAGTTTTGCAGATCACAAAGATAAAGCCACAAATTCACTTGCACACTCTATGTTCTGATCAGCACTGAATACTGCATTTTCTTCATTGTTCTTTCCTACTTGTATCTAGAAACACAATTATTCAGGTATGTGGCTTTTACTCACTTTTGGTTATTTGAGCAGAAGAGAAGCTTAGTACACTTCTGTAAAATAATAACTTTGGCAGGGCTTTCATTTCAGAGACATATCAAGTACAAGACTTAAAAAAAAAAATACTGTTTTTCTCTGTACTTACAGTGCAAAGATACTTCCCAATGTACTGGTCATAGAATTAAAAAAAAAATTTATTAAAGTAAAATCAAGCAATACTGAATAAAAAATAATTTCATGATCAGATTAGAACCAAACACTAACTTGCAGTCAATCAGCAGCACTTACACACAGGAGAGAGAAAGTCTCTTGATCACTGTTCAATTCTCACAATTCTTACAAAAAACAAGTGGAAGAACATATCTGTGAATCAACTCGTATGGAATTTTTAAGGCATTTACTAGTAATTAACAAAGCACACATTTACATGTATGAAAAAAAGTCCTCTGACTAGCCAATGAAAATTATTAAATGTAAGATAGGTTTGGGTTTGGTGTTTATTTGGATCTGTGAATTAGAGGTAGACTTGTAAACAACGGTTCAAAATTATTCTTTTATAACCTCCTAAGATCCCAAACATTTGTAGCTATAACAGGCAGCTGTTTCTGCTACATAACAAAGCTTGGATCAAGCTTCTTCTGCATGCCTTCTTAAAAAATGCTTATGAGTTTATATGAACTCCAATACACAGTTTGATCACATTTATAGAAGCCAAAACAATTTTGATCAAATTAATAATACAGAACATAGTAGTGAAAGTGCAGTAGCTTTGAGTCAATGACCCAACTAGCAGCAAGGGTATAATTTAAAGTCAGAAATTTCCAGTGCATGCACTGTTAGCCACAGTGAACCTGTTACTGCTCTAAAGGGAATTGTTTGCCTCTTATTAGATTTTCTACAGCACAGCCATAAGTGATAAATGTACTGCTGTACTCACTGTCAAGTTAATCAATGCTGCCAAAGTTTTGTTGACCTAACAGTAATCCATAAAGTGAGCGGCATTTTCTCTATCCCTATGACATCTTGGTCCTCATCGGGGATACAAATCTTACAACAGCTTCTTAAAAAAAAAAAAGGGAAAAAAAAAAACATAAAGGAAAGCAGGGGGAAAAAAGATATTTTCAAAATTCTGTCTTTAAATTAGCAGGCTGTGAGAATTCCTTGCCACTCTGAAAAATTGCTTAAAAATGAAGACCACACAATAGCTCCAGCTTGATGGTTAAAATACTAGCAAATGGATAACTTCACAGAAGATAAAGCCTTGCCTACTAAAAAGAAGGTAAAAAACAGCTTCAGGAGTCTTCCAAGGAAGCAGTTATGAACACAATTTACTTGTGACTATATATTAGTGCACTGGTTCAAACCAAGCACAGTGTAGCAATTCTGAAGACAGTAATGTGAAAACAATAATAAAAAATCACCACCAATAAAACTTGTCTATTGCTGCATCTGGATGTGATTCACAGTCCATGAGAGGCATCACCACTGAAAAGAAGAAAAAGTCAGGAAACAATTCCTGGTAGAATGAGCTGCTCTATAAACAAACTGCTGCCATGCTCTCACAAGCAATTATAGACATATGAAATATGAATTGCCATTGATTTTTCTTCTAGGGGTCACTCTGCTCCATGTTTTACGCACTCTAGGCATTTATTTGGGTTGCAAACTGACAAGTTTTTACAGAATTAACAGAGCAATGTAATCCTTGCTCAATTGCAGGTACTTCATTATGTTCCTGTTCCTTGACACTTGTCCCTCCCAAAACTCCCTAGAAAGGGAGTCCTTGATAAAGGTGAGGAACAAGGCAATTACTTTTGAAAAGAGACCATTCTAACTTGGTCGGTGAATCTTATTTACTTCTCATGCGCTGATGGCAGACAAGCAGCATCAGTTGGAGGGCTGCACTTAATAATGTTCTGATTTGGCTAAAACTCTCCACATTCTCATTATAGAAAGAGGGATGACTTCTCTGGAAAGGAGGAACAAGATTGCTAGTTAACCGTCTAACAGAAGTAACACAGCTATCTGGATTTCTGTTAAAAATTATTATAACATTTATATACTGCAAGAATGCCAAGCTGTTCTTTATAAATCCTATGGTTTTGATGTTATCTTCATACTTAGCAATTGCTTGATGTTCCTTACCAGCAACTGCAGATCTACTTAATTTGTCCAGTAAAGTCCACAAACGAGGTTGAAACTGAGAATCATGAATTCCTGAATCATATATTCTGGCATTTTTAAACAGCAATCTTCTTCTGTTATTCATTTTTGGCACAAATATTTGGTCTCTGGGTTTCCCAGGCAATACGAATTTGCAAAAAGGCTGTGTTGCACCCTTCCTACCCAGTGGTGGTTCTGTTTCTGAAGGCTCTGCTTTACCCTATAAGTAAGCCTTGGCATCTGAAGCTAAGGTGAAATTGTTATTTTCAGTCACATTTCTTGGTGCCTCAATAAAAGGAGAGTACTATAATACTGGGGCATGGAGAGCTAAATCAGACTCTAGATTCCATGATAAGTAAATAAAAGAGAGCATGCCATCACTACAAGTACATGTGGAGAAGTGGTGCCCCAAAATCAAAGTGAATGTGGATATAGCATAAGGCTTCAGAAAGAAATTATAGTAGAATTGAAGTCTACAAAATGCCTTGCATTCTCCGTTGACTGGGCAGAGAAGTGACCTTCAACATATGAACATCAGGAAACAACACTATGATACATAAATTGAATAAATGAGTCAATGAGATAAAATGACATTTCAGATAAAAAAATCCAAAATGAGAAAAAGTGGGAAGATGAGTAGTGACATATGAAGTTGAAGATCTGCTATGGATATAAAAACGAAACCATGGTGGTTGAGATAACATATAGATATGAAAAAGGTAATATGCTGGCTGTAACTGGTAAATATACTGCAGAGAAAATAATTTAGATATCTCCATCCACACATTAACAAGCCCAGCTTCTGCACCAGACCTATATCTCAGCATCAACCAATGGTCCAACGGTAGACTTCCCCCTGACTTTAGTGAACAACACTACCTTATAAAATTGGAGAAAAATAATTGACTAAACTAGCAATTGGGATTTTTTTTTTTTTGGTCACATTTAGTGCCTTTTGAGATGCCAAGCCTGGCTGCTAGACCTGAAAACTGAAACACTGTCTTACATTAATGTTTGAGTATCTGCATTGGACCACAGCTATCAAGAGCCTGCTGTATCATTAGAGCACAAATTCGTCACAAACTCCTATAAACTTCAATTCCAATACTGCAAAGAAACCCCAATATCCTGTGGTAACTTACTCTTGCAATACATGTCCTGATCATTCTGCCATTTAAAGCTGGATAACTAATTAAGGTTGTATGATTAAACTTGCTTGAATTTGATTAATTATAAAAAAAAATTCACCTGTAAAGCAGGTAAGCATTATTGCATGGCACATAAATACGCCATTACAAAAAAAAGCAAAGTGCTTGCTAGCCGTTACACAACTGCTGCTGTTCAAAACTATCAGCATGTACCACTGCATGACCTCAACTGTGTCCAAATGCACACAGAAACATCTGAAGGGATAATGTAGAGACAGATGCTTAAATGCTGGTGGCTGTAAGACTGTTGATTGTGAATCCTGTGCATGGTCTTTGCTCCTCTGTAATCTCCTGTTGCTTTATGTGCGCTTTTGAAATGTTACATTAGGAATGTTCCCCACTGAACTAGGTGTGAGAGTTGGATTTCGTGCTGAGAAGTGCATCTGGAAATCTGGATACCCTGACATCTGGAGAAAATAGGAGAGGTTTCACATGTTTAACTTCCTCATGATTTCTTGGGACATTCTGAACATTTTCTGGAAGCCAGCATGGTGGGAAAGCTGCTCAGAAAACCAGAGCAACTTGGAACACAACTGAGATCTTCTAGTGACTTGCCAGCAAGGATATTAAGAAAAAGACTGCAAATGACCTGTGTTCAAAGCGCCACATCTGCTGCAGCATGCCTGCTACCATCAGTTCATGAGCTGATAAGACACCGTACCATCACAGTTATCAAAGCTGTATTTCCCTACTGATGATGATATTCTGGAAATAAAAAATAAGATGCTCGAAAAAAGGAGGATGAACTCTCCCAGTCAGATACACATAACTGGAATGACATTTTCTCAGAATGTTTCATTGGGAAAGTTATCACTGACCTTTTCATTTTCCTAGAATAGACATACCCAGTAGGTTGCAACAGCATAAAAAATAAGACTTTTTTCCAACCATTTTAAAACTGTAATTTTACAAAAGCAGACTCCAGCCACATCACTGCTGTAAAGGTCAGGGATGCACCACACAAACTGCTCTTCTAAAGAGAGTAGTTTTTAAAGCTGTGGCAGCTGGTATATTTGTGCTGTCAGTTTATGTGAGTGATGCCACAATACGCAGCAGCAATACAACTCACCTAGCCAAGGCAGTCTCTAAAATGACTTAGAAATTAGTCTGTTTAGTGTGTTATAAGACTATGTGTATGCTTCTCTGCTGCCTTCTTGATGGAGCACATTACTCCAAAGCCATATATACACAAGTATCAACAACTGAACCAACGTGCAATACTTTCTTTGAACATACTAATACGCAAAGCCTATAAATTTATTTCAATATCTACAGTGACAGAGAGGCTCTCTCCTCATGCTGATGCACCCAGGTAAAAGGCTGGCACTTATGGGGAGTACCCAGGTGGTTTTCCTACTGTTTGCCATTAAGGGAAATCTCCAGAGGAGCCACTTGCAGAATGATGGTTGCACTACAAGAGTCAATACCATTTGGCATGCACAGACAGCTGGAAGAAAGAAACACCCAGCAAAAATGTCTAGATGCATATCATTAGGGATGCCCACCTGTATTAAAGAGGAATCAAAATCCAGCATGATAGGCTTAAGTCTCTACCAAACACAGGGGTTACTGGTTGTTAACATAAGCAAACCACACTTGGAGATTACCATGTCTACTACACAGTAAAAAACTCACAAATGTTGTAGTATAAGCACGGAGTTATTGAGCTTTAGATGCAATTGGAGTAATTCTTGTGACTAGCTCTGAATTGTAGCATCTGTGATTTTCCCATGTCTGTTATTTCCTTCATCATGTTGAAGGAGAAATGTACAAAGCAAAGGTGTCAAATACAATTTGACATTACCGCAACAGAAGTCATGAAAAGAAACAGCTTTGCTGTTTCTTCTTGTTGCAAGGAGAAACAAACAAGGCTCATTTCTATCACAGATAAAATTTTCCTTTGTGCTTAGCGGTTACTCTTAACTCTATTTTGCTGCATCAGTGCTTCTTATTGCTTTATATAAAACTTGCATTCATTGGTAACGTTGGCTCACTCTGACTGTTATACTGAGCTTTGAACTAAATGCTCTCAATTAATCTGTTCCATTCTTTGATAGCTTATTTATCAGATTGGGAAAGATAGATTTAATGGTGCTTGCTGGAAACAAGTTCTTTAATTGGAAATACCAGAGTGTTTAGCTCATTTCGTGCTCTAGCAATTAAGGACAATTTGGAAAAGCGTTTTTCCCCCTACTATTGTCTCCTTGATTAGATATCCAAAGAAGCAGACAAAACAAATGACAATACCACCTAGCAATATTGGTTCAAATAAAAGCCCAGCAGCCAAATTACTTACTATGAGAAATGTGAACCATCCCCATCACTTCCAATGCTGTGTTACATTCATTTTGCTGTATCTTTGCCTCCCAAGTAGGTAAATGGCAAAATTTCTTTCAAAATGCATAGCTCTATGCCTGCCTCTATACAATTACCCCATTCCACAAATAAGCCAAATCAACAGAAGAAATTATTTTTCTTGATTAAGCTCCTACATTTCTCTTGGGATGAAACAAAACAAACAATTAATCTTTCCTTATTTGTTCTCAGAAGAACCTGCATCCCTTAAACGTACAATAACCAGGGAAACTGTGGCAGGCAGTCGGCAGCAATTAGGCTTGTGCTGAAAATGAATGGACTAGAGTCAGAATGCCTAATCTGCTGAGAGTTTCTACAGGAGGGCAAGGTTAGACCAGGAAAATTCCCTTGCTGTGGAAACACTGTTAAAAATTACCACTTGACTTCAGCATAATTAACAAGGTTTGGGAATTTATATGAACTGAGTAATTGAAAAGAATTAGCAAGAGATATATACATTAATCTTCAACAGTTACAACATGCCTAATGAAATTAAAGGTTCTACTTCTACTTCACACTTTGTTTCCACAAACTTTTTTTATCTGCAGAAGATAAAGTATATTAAAGGCAATGATAGTTATGAGAAATAATTACATCACAAACCTCAATTTTTACATCAACACTTTTCAAATATTTTATGCAATTCATAGTATTTATCATAAGAAACTCCAAATATTTATTTTAATGTCCATGTTTTTAAAAGTCAACAGAAAAAATCTGTATCAGAATTATAAATTTAGGCATCACTCAGTAATGTGCATTTGTTTGTAAATATACCTGCACTTAAATTCAGATCTTTCTCAGCCAAAACATTCTACAATTAACAGTTTCAGTAAAATGAGGATTTATATACTTAACTAAATTTGCATTATATTTGGATTACAGAAACAAGAAGCAGGTGAAAAGAAAAATCAAGGCAAGCAAAGCTGATGTGCATGGAGATAGACAACCTCTGCATAAGATAACAAGCATTTGTTATTCTCCTAGGCTACCTATGAGCACAGGACTTTCTCCTCTCAGTTCACTCTGAAACCCCTCAGCATATCCTTCAGAAAGGAGATGTGCAAGATTGCATAAAAGCCAAGGAAAGAGAACATACACAAGGGAATTATAATTAATGCAGGAGAGTCCAATTCACTGCAGGACCAGAGGCGAAGGCTCACTGACCACCTTCCCACAACTTATCTGAGGAAGACTAGTCATCTCTTTCTCTGCTCACCTCTTAGCTGCTGATGGACTAGCTCTTGCTTCCTGCTTAAGCAGCTCTTCTTGCAAAGGATTTCTCTGTTCCTGTGCTCTTCCTTTGCAACATCTTTAAAGCAGAAGCTGCTTATTTAATTCAGTATCTTTCTGGTAAAATGTTGTGATTAGTTCCCCTTTTTTTTTGTGGGTGTCTCTGTTTGTTTTGGTTTGGTTTTTGGGGGGTTTGTGTGTGTGTATGTGTTTTGTTTTTTCCCTTCAGAATGACCTATGCTAGACAATACAAACATTAGATCAAATAAAAGTTATTATGGCACACTTCAAAGTGAAGAATTGTCATGTTAAGTTTATCAATCAAACTTAAATTCAACTTCCTTATGTGGAAGGATTTATGTAAATTGCTCATGTGTGTAGTGTGATCCTGTATTACTTTTCCTCACCAGAATCAGTTCTTCATCCAAAGCACAGAATGGGCAGTAGTTTGTTACTAAGCATATATTCAATATTTCATTTTCTTTCTCTCTCCCACAAAATGTGGCCTCTGTCTTATGTACAAATTGAAACCCTTCTATAAGGACGAAATTACTCACTTCTTAAAGAACTTCTTTTCCCCAGCCCTCATGTGCAGTTTATAAACGCTTAAAGAATATTAATGATTGGTATGCAGTCACACTAAGAGTGTGGACAAAAGAATACTATCAGATTTCATAAAGGCAACGATTTTGCAGACCTAGGCCTAAAGTACATGCTAATTTAGTGTTGTACTCTACGGAACAATCATAACAGAAAACAGTGTGTTGTACTACACATGTAATAATAAAATACTCTTTCAGTAGAAAATAAGTTTTTCCCTTCATTGGCAATTTATCAAGTAACTTTACAGATTAATTTTGAAGAAAAGCCCTGACGACTTAACTTGCCCTGAAAGTCCAATTTAAAAAAACAATAGTCATTTATACACACAAAAAAAGGATTAGCTTATGTAAAACAACACAGAGTAGGAAATGAAAATGTGTTTGAAGTGCTGTAGATTGCTGAAAAAGAGAGGGGAAGCTAAGTCTTTCTACCATACATGGGTGGTGATAATAAAGACTGCAGGAATAACAGCTGCCTCCTTCCTTCCTTCACTATAATGGACAAAAATGGATTGACTCCTCCTCCCAAAGAAGCTCAAGTATATCTATTAAACATTTAGTAAGGAAAATTTAATGCTTACATGTCAAATGAGGAGCTGCCTTCAGGGTAAGGAAGGTGACCATTTTTTCTTCCATCATGGCTAAATGAAACAAGTATCTCACAGCTTGTATTGCCCTATAAGGAATCATGGCTATTAGCACAACTGGTCATCAACAGACTATGATGGCTACAGCAGTGCACCAGCACTCAAGTTTTAATATCCCTAGTTCTGCTTTACAGAACAGGCTGTGACATCTCGGGCAAAGAACATGATTTCTTCCTCCCTCCTCTTAAAACATCTTACAGTTATTCTGAGCATATGCAGGTCATGACAGAGACTATTTCTCACTATTAGTACAGTTTGATGTTCATCTTCACTTGGGTGGAAGTACATGATACAATATCATTACGATATGTATAATGAAAAGAGAATGAGCACTTATACATGGTTGCTAAACCTGTCATGACTTCTAATGTAACAGAGTAAAATTTATTTTGATCAGCTCTATCATGTAAGATTGAAATGAGAACTTAATGCAGCACAATTCTATACAGTAAAACCAAACAGATTATTGAAAACGAAGGAAAAAATATCAATCATAAACCACAACACAGCACCACTTGAAAAGCAAAAAGTGCAACTCTTAAAATATAAACCAGGTAATTTTCCTAAGCATGCTTGAAAAATGCTTGGAATATTTCTGCAGGAAACACCTCTGCAAACTGACATTCTTAAAAAATATCTCTCCTTTAAATTATCTACAGAATTATTTTGTTGCCTGTTTTCTCTTGCTTTCTGCCTCCTCTTAACAAATATGTAATCCTGCATGTGTCAAGCACAGTTCTTTAAAATCCACAGCCATCTAAAAACAGCTATGTATCTGCACCACTAAAGAAACATGTATGCACAAGAGAATTTTTAAAAAGCTGGTCATAGCAATGATGGATTTAAGTTATTAACTGATCAAAAAAAGATGGATGGTGGTCTGCTTTTCTTAATCTACATCATCATCTAGATCTATTTAAAGATACGTGGTACACTAACAAACTTAGTTAAAGTTTCGATAAAATCAGTAGAATAATCTGCTCTGTTACATTGAGACTGTATCGATCAATAAAATCACTTGTACTAGGAAAGTACTGTTAAGTACTGACAATCCCAGCCATTAATATTATTTAACACTCTGCTCACAGCCTTTAATGAGGACAAAGAACATTTTGTCTTTTTATACTTATCATACCATTGCTTTTAGAGCTCATTATACATACAGTTCAACCTTGATTACTGCAGACTAAACAGAGTTAGAGAAGGAAGACACTGAATAATTTTGGATAATGGAGAGAATTTTCAATGTGATTAATAGATGTGGGCAATTCAACAGACTTTCCAGCAAAACATCAGTTAAATCTTATTTCACTGAATCTTTTACTTGTAACTTTCTAATGCTAGACTCATTCTTCCCAATGTATTCACCTGCATTTAAAACAAAACTGGTTTCCAGAAACAGCAATCAGGAAGACAAGAACCTGTTCTAGACTTGATGGGAATTGTGGGGTTTTTTCTGCAAATAAGCCAATTTGGTCTTAAATTAGTTAGAAATAGATTCCAACAGCAAATGTGTACATAGGACAAAAGGGAAGGATTGCCTCTGCAGAAATCTTTGTGGTGGTTAATGAATGACACAAGGAAGTCAAAATGATTTCTATCCAGCTCCTCCTCTCAGATATGGGGAATGGTTAAACAGAAGCCTAGTAGGAAAACCCCACAGGTTGGGCATGCAGAGACTAAGGTAGAGAAGAACAAAAATAGACCCACATTTTGCACAAAAGTTTTATAGCTGTAGTGGGTCTGTCTGAGCTGATTTTCCCCATACAGCCCTCATACTGCAGTACTGNAAATTTCTTTCCCTGAGTTCAGCTTTTAAATATACAGACCATTACCTCCCATGTGTAAAGCAGTTGGTCCTAAAAGGCATCAGCTTTTACAAGCGGCTTTGCACAGTGGCATCCGACCTGCACACATCTTCATTACATTAATATGATTCAACCATGCCTTCTCAGCCATATAATTATATCTTTTTTTCTTTTAAGAATAGTGTTTGTGATACAGAGGGGGCTCAGTTCATGAAAACACATTAACATTTTAACATTTAATGTTTAAAACATATTGTTTTAACATTAACAAATCTAATAACAAGCTGAAAACACAAGTATGTGTTTGATTACTTTAAGGACTACATAACAGACATGGTCATAGTGGTTCACACCAAAGGTCCATTTAGCACTGTATCCTAAAGTTATCTCCAAAAATAGCTATAAATGGACACCAAGGAAGAGTATAAATGAGCAAGACTAACATATGAGACATTTTCTTTCAATATGCTAGCAGCCTTGAAAGTTATTTCCAGCTTGATATAAACTGCTCTTCTATGAACCTCTCCAGTCTTCCCTTGGACCAATTTAAAACTTTGCATTCACAACACACTTTGGCAAAGACACAAAGGTGTACGGGAATAACTAAATGCTTGATACAGAATGCATTTTTGAGAATATAAAGGAAGAACAATTGTAATGAATATCAACATTGACAGCATGGATAAATGTGATGAATGTGAACTGCACAGAAATAAAATTTGAATAGCTGAACAATCATCGAATAGTTCTAAGATCATTTTGCCATTACATTTCCAGAATCAAACAGTAACCAACTTGGTTTCTTTTTATTGGGAAAAAGAA
The DNA here is from genome assembly GCA_013401335.1 of Brachypteracias leptosomus. Lineage (NCBI taxonomy): Eukaryota > Metazoa > Chordata > Aves > Coraciiformes > Brachypteraciidae > Brachypteracias > Brachypteracias leptosomus. Next base: position 101,366 of record VYZX01012706.1, read on the forward strand.
ATGTCTCATAAAAGTGCATGTATTGCAGATCTCAATAATTCTAAACAGCTCCAACACCACTAGTTCAAGAATGCCCACCTTTACAGACATTACACTTTTTCTCTTCTTTAATATTTATAATGTAACATCAAGAACTGTTCATTTTAGAAAGCACTTACAGATTGCTTCTAATCCTTGAGAACTATGTCAGCTCCAACCAACCCACAAACCAAGATCTTCCTGTCTTTATATGAAATCCTAGCTTTTGTTCTGCCTAGCAGAGGTCAGACTGACTTTTATGTACTACCATGGGACATTTTTTTCTCCACTTCACAAAGAGAAAACAGTGAAAAACCCTGTGCACCACCAAGGATTTGTTTTCCTGACTTTCTAATCCTACTCCAGCCAAGACAGTTCTGGAGCAGTATTTCAGCTACAGTTACAGAGGAGGAGTACTGGCCTATCAAAAGGCAAAGCTCTAGCCCATACACAATGTGGAGTACTTGCAGACTGGCATCAGCAGCCTAGATGGCTTTTCTTAGAGCAGAGATCTCTTCACTTGAGGATGGACAAGGTTATAAATGACTAAGTTCACATTCCTCATTGTTAGAATAGTAAGAGGCCAACAGAAATGGAATCAGTTAAGCAATGAAGAACTAATGAAAATTCCCACTAGGTGATGAAAAAAATCTTTTTGTTCACAATTAGGTAAAAAACCGAGAAATACAACTCTCTCACTGCCTAGAATGACAGTGGAAAAGGTCAGTGACTGACACTCAAAGAAAGCAGATTCTTATTCTCAGTTGCAATATGAAACCCTATATTACCTCTGAAATGCTCTGCAACAGAGTTTCTAAATCAACAAAAAAATTCTTTATTCTAATTTTTTCAAGGGAATCTAAATCTTTTACGAAACAACAACACACAACTAGAACAATTTAAGAGAAGACACCTCAAAATCTCTAGAATACAATTTGAATTGATGACTAAAATCAGAAGGTTTTTTTCTGGGCTAGAGAAGGTTATTTAATACTTTCATCCAGATTTACTGGTATATTCATACACATTGTCCTTTATTTATACTTTACCACAAGGAATTTATTATCAGCAACTACTGAAGTAACTAAAGAAAATCATCATGGCCCACTGAAAAAATGACACCTTGGGCCAAATTTTCTGTAAGATAGTTTTCCTTCTGCAGTCACTAACTGCAGAAATAGCTCACTTGTTTTCATTTTTTGAAATTGCTGTCGAACTGTTCCCCAAAAAGAGTAGAAAAATGCAATATAATAATTAGCAATTTTCTCCTTTATATTTCTTATGAACTTACTCATAAAGCAACTACACACTATTCATCACTTCATCCACTGTTTTACTAACTCCACCCTGCTGGAAACTAAGACAGCTAAGGAATATAGGAATGGATTCTACTTTCTTAAGAGCAAAATCACAACAGATATGGTTTTATTTATCTTATTTTCAGGAAGGATTGGTAGTTAAAATATTTTTAAAGATAACTGCATTTTGAAGAATACTGAAATATAGGTCAAAGTGCTTCTCAGATCCTCAGATTATTTCCTTAAATGGAAAACAAATCTCTAGTCCAGTTTCATAAACTCCATAATTCATTTTGAAGATTTGGATTCCTGAAATTGCTGGAATGTTGAAGTTCATCAAGTCTTCAAGTCTCACAGCCAAGCAGCACTTTAACCAATCTTATCTCCAGGAATCAGGACTGTTCTCTTTGTAAAAAGTTGAAGAGTAAATAAAAGGCAAGTATGTTTTCGTGACCTCAGCCAAGAAAGAAATATTAGCTCTACATATTAACTCTGGTTAGATACATACGTACATACAGACCCTACATACATACAGAGCAGTTCAGAAGGTTTATAGCCCTCTGTTTTATATTAGAGTCTTGCCATTCACAAAAAGAATTTTCTTCAGGTCACCCAGACCACAAGAAATGAGTTAGTATCCTCACGCTCATAAAAAATAAGGGCCTCCTTCTAAAACTCTCTCCACATTCAAATTATTTCAGATGAGCAGCAGCTACACAGTCTCATACTGAGGTGTGGGTGCCACTTCAGAGTGTATTCTGTTAACAATGCCTGTTATCTTGTTGGACTGATGATATCAGCAAATGATGAGATTTCTTCTGCCCAAGGGGGTTAGAAAATATCTATTTCATTGAACTTTAAAAGGCAGATCTGTCAAAGAGCAAGTCCCTGAGGCAGAGAGACTGGATGGCAATAACACCCAGTGTCAGCTTACTGGGACAAGGATATGACCTAACTCCAAATCAGTAGAGAGCAGGTGGCTAGATCAAATTCTTCCCCATTACCAATTCACTGGAAATAAGCTCCATAAAAACTGCTCCTCCAGAAGTACATAATATAAAATCTACCTGTAACAAATACCGATCAGATTGACAATGCAGCTGCAGCTGCTTCAATAACCAATTAGATAAGGTTCCTCAGTGCTGCCCTTAGGAATCCCCAAAATGTCTTCTATGTCCAAAATAACACCCTAGCTGATCCATCCATGAGATGACTTTCTGAACTCATACATTACAATAACTGTGCAAGAAGCAGCATATCAGCTGACCTATATCTCCTTTAAATACACTTCCAAAGTGGACTATATTTCTGTATTGCTTTATGGTAAGTGGTCAGTCCAAGATTATACAGTCAATTAAAAAATACAACCAACCACCACCCAGAAGCAACAATGTTCTGCTTTATCATTTTCCACATTTATCTTCACCTTTTGGGACTTTCAAGCAAATATGCTTCTCTAGGGTCACAAACATACTATCAGGAGTCAAAGGCTTTCAATGTAGGTCCAGTTAGCAGCCCTTCTCAGATCAGAGGCTCCCTATACAACCAGCTACCTGACAACTGTTTCTTCTACCTTTCCTCAACATCAAACTCTTCAGGAGATATCTCGAGAGAAGACATTTCTAGCCATAAATAAATCATAGCTAAGTTAAAATCTTGCTGCAATCTAATACTACTATCAGAGACATTTTTGTCAGCAATAGTGTAATTCAATGTTTTAATTTACAAATTTTAAATCAAAACCATCTGGACACTCATCTCTGTTGTATTACAAGCTCAAATCTACAAATAAGTAACTATTAAATCAGAATTTATGCCACACACTGATTTATGGTAACTCTTAGTTGATGGCCACTACAAGGTAATTAGAGCTGGTTTAGTCCTCTTCCACTGTCACTAACAGGCATTTTCTTACTTAGTGAAGACTAAACCAGCTCAACTTAAGTCCTATGTGCTGTAGGTTAAGATCATATTCAGAAACAGCTACCATGGATCAGCAGAGATGCAATAGCTTACTGCTTCACACTGATTCACTTGGATGTTTGGGGCCACCCTGTCGTTCACTTATCTTCGCATCTGTTTCCTCATTAAAACATTAAACATAATTCTTCTTCCTTCTTGTCAGTCAGTTGATTATTCTCAGTATTCACAAGGGCTCTGTATTACACATGCAGCTGAATTACTACACATACTAGTGCTTACTAGACAATTGTTTCACAGTATTAAAAAGTCATAAATTCCAGTGAAAAGTGTAAAATATGAAAGTCACTTAGAAATAATATAGATAAATCATTCTTTCACAGTTCCATGAAAATTGGTCTATTAAAACAAGAAAGACTCCACTCAGCCTTTCAAAAACAAGAAAAAAATAATCCATCCAATGAATATTAGCTGACAGTGGAGACTGATAAATTAAAAAAAAACCCTATTTGTATCTCACAATACAATATTTGGTTTATTCACAATTTTGCTATTCTTCAGAAAGATATAATGAAATATTTCTAAGCTCCTGTTCATCCACTTCAAGAAACAAACAACCTGTGCTGAAAGGATTTAAGAGGGCAGTTTCATGATGAGAAGGTCACAAAGAAGTAACAAGGTACTGGCAACTGCAGCACCATCCAGCTCAGATAAGAATTTCCTGCTTTCTTTACTACCTGATACAGACTGATTTTACTATTCTAATTTCATATAATTGTTCTTGTCTACATTTAACCATATAAAACTACATAATTAAAAATACATTAAGAACTCAATATGATTAGACCATGCCAGATACAGGTTTGCATTTGACTGTTGTCTTCATGGCATGTTACTTCTTGCCTGCACAGGTCTTCAAGGTGCAAAGTGTAATAGTGAGAAATTAATATGCATTGCATAGAACATTATTTGAATGTAACATCTGTTTAAATATTCAATCTCTGCATGAGACTCTGGGTTGTTCTGAAGAAACAACTAATGACTACCATGACTCCATAATAGTTTACCAGCTGCATAAATGTCTGACTACTAGTACTACCATTGACTGAGCCAAACTGCTCTTACAGATTAACTTGCACTAGTGTCACCTGATAATATGTTTTCAGTATTTTATATACATGGTATTAAATTAAAAACTAATTATGTTGTCTGAAATTGTAGCACGTTCTGACACTGTGCCTTAGAAAATCTTTGTCACTACTAACAAGCCTCTGATAACTGAAGTGCCTTAATATGAACTTTTAATTGTCTAAAATCAAGCTCTCATTATTTTAAAAGTTAAAATTTCATTGATGATTAGTTCTGCTTTATGTCAGGAGGAAAAGAAATTAATGACTTTGACGAGAATACTAATGACCTTAGTATACACAGTAGTATGCATATAACTTAGACACTTGCCATGTTTTAATCAGACGATATCCAGCAAACCAATGCAAGTTTCTACGATAGCTAATGGTGATTTCCATTTTCCATTAATTAAGTGTATGAGACTATAAGAGTTGACTAACTCTCCCAGTAGGGGGAGATACTTTTTTAAAGTTTATTAGCAATTAGGAAGTGCTAACCAATTTACCCCTGTATCTNNTGTATCTTTTTAACAAAATCCACCTTGTAAGAGAAATTGGTACATGCACCTTAGTAGTGATACTCTCCAAAGGACAGTCCTAAGAAAATCAGAAAAAAAAACCCAACCAAAATTCATAGCAAATGGCTATAAGAGAAAACTATACTGATGATGGAGCAAGCTGTGCTGACAGCCATCAAAACCCGAAATGCTGTATTCCTCTTCAAAACCAAAGTCTCTCAAACACCAATGGTTTTTTACCCACACAATAAATGTAATTTCTAGATGCTGAAGATGCTATCAATATGACAGAGCAAGAAAGAAAAAAGGATGGAATTTTTGAATTTAACAATACTGACTAAATATTTAAAAATAATAATAATAAAAACTATGCTGCCTGACATGTTCCTTATACCTCAGAACAAAATTTGAGCTATGTTTTCCTCCCAATTTCCAAATTTCTTTTTAAATGTTTAACATCAGAAGAACTACTGTCTCACGTCACACTGTAACTCTATCCTCCTCCTTCAGCAGTTTTCTTTTACAAACCTTCCTGAGAATCAGGGAGGTTCTTGAGCGGTGCAGGTTACCATCTATTTTCTATGAATGCAGATCACTGTCCATTATGTTGCAGTTCACTGTTCTCCAGTTGTGCCACTGCAATTGTGGATGATGACATAAGTTAAATCTCTGAAATATTTACTATTTTTACTACTCTGATCTAAGTAAAAATGGAATACTTTTTCTTGCCTTCCTCCCAAATCAACTATCTTTTGACTCAAATAATTTCTATGATCTCCTTCAATAAAACAGCACTTGCATCAGTACAGCTGAAGGTGCACTGAACTGGGAACATGTGTAGAGCAACAACTTATTCTGGCTTTGTCACCAGAAAAATGGCTGTGAAACTACACCACAGGGCATTTTTAAACCAATCACGGTGAGAGTGGAAATTCTGTTTATTAAAAGAGGCTGGGATTTATCACTGGTATATTTAGAAGTCTACATGTTTGAGTCATTCCTGAAGACTCCCTTTATAGTCTGTAGCAAAATCAGAACCCAAATAGGCAGAATAAGGGACTTGAAAATGCAAGTTTCTAAATCAACTGCGATGAATATGGGATGATGAGTGCCTATTTCAATTAGATGAACAATTCAGATAAAGGCATGTACAGTAGATGGATATGAATTTGATGAGCTGATTCTTCCCTTGTCTGTCTAAATAGAGGTGAGTTAAATGAAGCCTCGTTTTATCTCTTCTATAACGCTCTAGATTGGCACAGTCAGAACAAATTTGGAAGGAATAAGATTATTTTTACAATTTTAGGCACAGGAAAGTAAGGTACTAGTAGGTTCGCCAAAGTCAGTCGGCAGCTTTTGCAAGAATCAGGGAAAAAGTGCAAAAAAAGTCTAGTTTTTTAGCTGCTAGTCTTGCTAAATGAACAGAAATCACTACTACTGGTAAGCATCCAGTTCATTTCTCATCTCTAAAATTGTCTACCAGTAAAACACTCTATTTCATACCTTCAAATGCTTTGGATGCTACCACTCTTAAAAGGAATGCTGTTTTTACTTTCACAGTGCTGAGAGGAGACTCACCTGCAAGTACAACTCCAAGCCTTGACGTCGCTGCTCCAGAACCTTGGGGACCCAGTTCCTCACGTGCTTTGAAGGGATCTCTGGAGTTCTTATGAACTTCTTGAGCTGTAACCAAAAAGAAACGCAGACAGAAAAAGTATAATAGCATCCCTTTAAAGTAAAGATATTTGTTAGACACGAGGCAGTATAGGTAAAATAACCACGTACAAAGGACAAGAGCACAGCAATGGAGTTACTCACCATTAGTATACTTAACACCTACAGGTTGCAGTTTAAAATCTCCACATCCAGCTGCCCTGGACAGTGCAGAGGAGCCCTACTAACAATCTGTTGTGACCAACTGTCTTAAAACAGAACTGCAACAACTATATGTGAATACTTGAAATGAGTTCCCTGTTAGTCAACCTGGGATGATACCTCACAACATCACTGTGACATATCCAGATATTACCTTGATAAGTGAGGTGACAAAATCATGACAATTTATAACTCTAGATTTAGGCAACTATGAACAGGTAGTGGAAGTACAGGGGGGAGAGTGAACCGTTTCTCTGGAGAGCTGGCAATCAAGACAGCAAAATATTTGTGCTCTCAAACTACAGCAACAGATTGACAGTTGTGTTAGTATCTTATACTAAGAGAGAAATAGCAAGGTTGACACTGAATATATTTCCAAGACAGCTCTGTAACTATTCCTGCAAAGATTCCCACAGAAAAGCTTTTATGGATACATATGGAAATGGGTATATGCATACACATGAGCGCATATAGATAGACACAAACATACACAACTCTAAGAATCCTCTTTTTCTCAAATCTCAAAATATTAACATTTTCCTCAAAGCTACAGAGCAAAAATAATAACTGCAATAGACTCTATTGCATTAATAGAAGGTGACATTAGACATTCTTTCTGTTGGATGTTGCCTCTGAGTAAATTTGAGGCAAGGAATGGATGGAAAGGAACTCAAAATTGACTTTGACATGCATACCCATGGGAGACTGAGAATTTACATTTCATCTTTGAGCTTGCTGAGATGTCACTATAGGAAAAAGCAGTGCCAACATATTAATGTCTCTACAATCACAAGTAACAAAGTGCAGCAAAGAAACCTCAATTACTCTGGAAACACTTTGCAACTTTTTTATTTTTTAAGAGTGATAAATTACAATTAAACATGAAGTGAGAAAAACAACCCACCAACACAAAACCCCAAACCCATGTACTTTTACCAATTGATCTTAAAGCCAGAATAT
>VYZX01012706.1:109087-131249 GCA_013401335.1 Brachypteracias leptosomus
TCTTAAAGCAAGAATATAAAACCCCATTTTTTTCTCTAAATTGGTCGGGGATGTTGAAGCAGCTATGGTCACAGCTGTTGTGAACTACGACAACACCTGCAGATGAGTAACAAATGAGCAGAATGCTCCAGATGAGGGAGACAAATCTGAAACAATACAAGCATCCACGAAGGCCTAGCTGCTTACAAGATAAACACCCTGTGGCTGGTACCTCAGCTGATGATTAACAACCTTTTTGTGCTCCATGGTCCTGTTACACAAAGCACCCAAAACACAATTGCTTAAATGCACAAGCACAGGTACTATGTGTAGGTATAAAGCACACGCTATACGGATGTACAAAGAATAAATTTTAAGACCTTTTTCTTATGCTTACAATAATCCAATAATATATTGCAACAGATTATTACAATGTCAAAAAATATTAAGCAAATATCTGTGTGTGCTAGCTATATTACTTCAGACCTGTCCCTACAAAAGAAATATTTATGAGGACAATTATTGTCTGTAATACCTTCCAGTCCATAACACTGACCTAATGCCTGTTTGACACAATGTAATCTCTGTTTCCTGAAAGACTAAAAGACGGCTCAAATTATCATGCAAAGAGCTATTTGTCCAAATGTGAAAAGTCAGTATGATTTAGAGTGTATACTAACTATTTCAAAATTATAAATAATTTGCAAAACAAGATGTACAGAAAAAATTTCTGAAGATTTCACTGCAGTATTATTAACACTGCCACCTTCTAGCATTCTGGTGCTTGAAAAGAACCACCAATATATAAAAATGTGAAGGAAAAAAAGTGTAAAAAGGAATTAGGGAAAAATAACAGGTAGTATTTTAACTATGTTATATACATAGAAAAAAGTTAATTTTAAAAAACTCTCCATATGAGAATTAAAAAAGAAAAGAATCAAAAAATAATTAAAAAATTAACTGGCATTCTGATAAATGAGTAATGTTCTGTACAAGTAATGGAGCTCTTTCCTCCATACGATGCCAGTAAGCACATCCTTCTCCAGCAAAAGGCACAATCTCCCCTTCAGCCTCTATTTCCATTTTCTACCATGGATGCTCTCTACAGAAGCTTTGCTTCTCTTGCTCCATACAAACATCTCCAACACTAAGGGCACCTTGAATATGCAGTATGTATAAAGATACCTTTCCAATTGTCATGTGCTCACAGTAGTTTAGAGTGAAACTTACATTTTAAATTGAAGAGGAATAGAGGAATAAAAAATACCCTATTGGCATGCTGAAAGCAAACTGGTATCTGGACCTGAGTATAAACAGTGTCATGGGATGTGAACAAATTGTTCACAAAGAACAGTTGAGATACATGTTCAAAATACTCTTCTTCAGTAAAAACTGCTCAAATACGTATCCTATGTTTTAAAAAGCATTGAGATTTCCTGCTCTAACACAAAACAGTGAGGAAAAGAAAGGGTGGAACAGCATACTATATTATCAGGGAATGCTTTCCTTTCTCCAGGATTTCTCTAACACTGAAAGTACTAAGAAAGGTTCAAAGCACAAGGTTTAACTGAAATTTTACTACAGCTTCAAAAAGTAAGAGAAGAGAGGTATATTGTTGCCAAAATATCCTGGGGGCTTTGCATCAGTACAGGGAACATAAGAAAAAGTCACTACGAACTTTGCCAAGTAATATTAAACAGAGAACAAGCAGATGAGGACTAAGATCAATCAAATTGAAGAGTGGTACAAAGTTTCTGGTTAGAATACCCACTTTTCCAGGTTTGTTTATTTTGCTGCTATTTCTGGAGAAAGGGACCATCATTTATGATTTTTCTGGTGTTCTAAGGAGAAATCTCTGCAAAGGGTGCTACTGCAGAGGAAGCAGTGTACAAGGAGACAAATCTGAGAGCAAGACTTCACTCATTCCTGACTTTTGTGTGGAGTAACTTTGGAACTCCAGAAACTACACTGAAACTAGAGAAGAACAAATGGAAGAAGAAAAAGTGGAGGCACTCAATGCTCCTCAGTCTTTAATAATACCAATAATCCTTGGGCTGTCTGTTCCCTGAGTCAGAGTACCACAAGTTTGGGAACAGTAACTTTCCATTTGAGCACACTGAAATTGCAAGGGACCAGCTCTATCAGCTGAATGTACACAAGTTCATGGGGCCTGATGGGATTCATTTGAGCTTTCTGAAGGGGCTAGGAGATGTTATTGCAGGACTCCTCTCTATGATTTAACAAGGTCTCAGGAGTCTGGAGAGGTCCTTGTTGATTGGAGCTGACCAATGTTAATCCAATCTACAAAAACGGTGTGAGGGAAGACCCAGGGAACTACAGAACTGTTAGTCTAAACTCAGTTCCTGGACAAATTATGGAGAAGATTATAAATGGTACTATTGAAAGGCATTAAAGAATAATGCAATCATCAAGCACAGTCAGCATGGGTTCACAAAGGGCAAGTCCTGCCTAACTAATTTGATAGCCTTCTACCTAGTGGATGAAGAGAAGGCAGTGGCTGTAGTTTTCCTGGATTTCAGTAAGGCTTTTGATGCTGTTGCTCACAGCATCCTTTTGGGCAAGTTGTCCAAGTGAAGGATGAGCAGGTACACAGTACACTGGGTGAAGAACTGGCTGAAGGGCAAAGCTCAAAGGATTGTAGCCACGCCCAGGACATATGAGAAGAGCTGGCTGGGGAAAGCAAGAAAAGTTCAGGCCAGCGGGGTGGTGGGTTCTGAGCGGTGAGCAGTTGTGCTGTACATCATTCATTTTATATATTAGCTCATTAATATTATTGCTATTACTGTTCTTCCTTCTCTCTTTGTGCTGTTCTATTAAACTCTCCTTATCTCAACTCATGGGGTTTTAAATTTTTCTCCTGATTCTCCTTCCCATCCCACTGGGAGTGGGTGGCAGGGGGTAGTGAGCAAGCAGCCATGTGGCAATTAGTTGCCAATTGGGGCTAAGCCATGACCAGTATCATATTCAATGTGAACACAAGGGGGAAAATATCTGAGACATATCTGAATAAAAACAATAAACAAGGAAATGAGTATTAAAAAGTGACAGCTGATACCACAACTGGGGCAAAATGCAAACAGGCATGAAATACTAGTACATTTTAATGATGGTGCAGTAAAGCAAAATATATTCTTGGGTGTTTTGAGGGCCAACATATGGATGGGTCAGTAGTTTCCTTTTGCTGACCCAAGCTAGCTTATATCCATTGTGTGAATAAACTCCTCTGACACTGCAGTGTCAGGAGCTGTAAACATCTGTGCTACTCTCTGTTTGTAGAAGCTTTTCCACACTGAAGGCAAGCAAGTACCAATGAAAGCAGCTGAGTGAGCACACATTCCACTGCCACTGAGAGCTACAAACCAAGAAGTGTTCAGTTGACCCAGGTTGAAGGACTGAAGCTCTTCATTGCGGCTCCACTGTTAGCAGCGGGCTGCAATGTTTTTCCAGAATTCTCCTTCACAATATTTGGCTTCCGTCAGGCAGAAAAAAATGTAAAACTTGCCTTTCAGTTGCACAAATGTATAGCAGCATCCAGTTCAGCTTGGAGAGGAGAAATCATACCTTTCCTTCAGCAGTGTTCAAAACAATTTAAAGAACAATCACCGGAAACCAATCTTGAAAGTACTGAGTTCCTTTCTATATATTAGTATGATGATTCAGCAGACAAGATTAGCAGATACTTTATATTACAATTGTATGAAGAGCAGCAGAGCAAGATGATCTACTCAGTCTTCCTCATTTCTGGTGGTTTCTTGGTGTATACAAATTGTTTCCCCAGCTTTACATATAACAGGTTAACAATACAATTTATAGAACAATAAATTATTTGCCTAATAGAACAACAAACAAAACTGTATTTATCTGTTATAGGAATGAGTCTTATTTTGTGATTTTACAAGAAGAAAAAAATATACCACAGACAGCATTTTAGCAATACAGCACATAAACAATAATCAAAAAGGATAGTTACTAACATCTGAGAAGTCATCATCCCCTTCTACAAAATAGAGAGGAAACTAAGTTAGTTGGGAACTCATTTCCAGAGATATTAATCACCAGATATATTTAAGATAAACCATGTATAGTAACAATTTCAAGGGAGAGGAAACCATCACAACTAAGGCAAAACAAAGTTACATCTTGTAAAGAAAGAGGTCATTACCTTTTTATGAAGTGCATGGAATTCACTATACCTCTTCTCCACAAAATGTTTCCTTCCACTCATAAGCACTTCTATTTTAAAGACCTGAAAATGATACATAATAAAAAGGAGATTAATGTCACTTGTACAAACAGTTCTGTGACATGGCTGTGACTGCACACTCTATCACAGCCATTCCAGCAGGTGGTCCCAAAAACCCTATGATGATCCATGAGGTGCAGTACAACAGCAATTAACGGGAAGTACGGCTGAATCTTCTGTTAAGTTTTTTCAACAAACAAAAAGACAAGTTCAGCTTGGACTGTATATTGCACATAAAAAGCTAAGCATTAAAATATTCCCTTTCAGGAATACTTAATACATTTTGAAGTAGTTAAAAAAAAAAAAANAAAGATTTAAAAAAAAAAAAAAAAAAAGGATGGCAAGAACAAAAAAAAAAGAAAATAAATAAAGATTGATTCTTTTCCCCTCTTACAATACAGCATACTAACACACTCACTCATGTTCAGTAAGAACTGGGTAACAGATACAGGATGTTATGCATGGAAATGGAAAAATAAATGCAAACACTATATCATAGGTTAATTTCCTCCTAACCTACAAATTCCTCTGTATTCTCAATTGAGCATGTGCTACCATCTACACCCTAGAAAAAGACAACAACAACAAAACCCAACCAAAACCCAACAAACCCATACATGGCAAATGCTTGTTTTCTTTGTATGATACATGTGACAGCTTTTGTTGCTGCCTCTGGAAGGTTGAAAGGGCAGGAGAAGAAGCTCTCTGGATCCACTAATTAGCAGTCACTAACATGACATTTTCTTGATTCTCAGGTCACCGGGTCAGTTTTGAGGGCAAGTGATGAGAAATATTTTGAAGCACTCAAGAAAACATGGTCTATTAAATGAAGAAAAAATAAGCAGAAAAGCAAAACAGAAAAGGTGCCTGGTCTATCTATGTAGAAGTTCTTTGTTTCCTGTTTTGCTCAAAAAGTGCTGGAAATAATTATTTCCAGGACAACGACAGAGGATATTCAGGATAGATGATTACATCAAGACCCAAGATTCAGGCCAAATAAAATGTTCTTTGAAAAAAATTTGCAAACAGTGTTTGTGCCTGAATGCAGAAAAAAAGGGCTTTCTGTCACAATATGCTCAGCTTGCATTGATCACAGCAAACATACAGAAATTATGGTGGATAAACACTTCCTATTGTCCACTAGAACCTGTCTTTCAAACAGGTCAAAAAGCTATGGTTTTCACTGGCTAGCCAAACCACATTAGAAACAGACAGCGTTTTATTTAATCCAGACTTAAATACGTCTGCCTTTGTTCCGATGCAATATGGATTGGACTGCAGTCATTTCCCACCCATGTTTACATTACCAAAATTAGTTCGGACCATTGTAATAACTGGTGCTACATTTTACCTCTTTGAAAAGGACTATTTCTGTGTCCTAATCACTGTGAGCAAATGACCTTGGGTGCACTGATTTCCCTGCATTTAAACTGTTTTGGGAGAACAGCTATCGGCTATTAAACAATTTTCCTCTACACATGATAAAACTCACAGGTACCGTTAGGAATATGTTGCAAGTTCAGAGTTGGAAAGAGAATCACATGCAAAGAAAAATCAATGTAGGCTTTTTTCTTTAGTTGACACTTAACACCCTAGTTATACGAGATGAAAACATTATTTACATCATATATTCTACACACTGTATGAAATAAATAGTTCTGCAAGGAATAAAATGCTTTGGATTGCATAGAAAAGCCACTGTATTGAAGGAGTTTCAAGGATAATCTGGTGGGAAGAATGGATAACAGAATATGAAACTAGTGAAGTTAGAAGTGACTATGAGTCACTAGTTAAGGTGTTGCAATGGTTCTGAATTAACTTAATATTAAATCTCCATGAATTACGAGCAACTCATAAAACTCACATCTCAGTCAGCTAAGAGCCACCACACCACTGTTAGTTTAACACTTCTGTTGGCTACAGGGTTTGCCAAGCAACTTGGAAAAGTCTAAATGGCTCTTGCCTCAGCTATAAACAGTCCCTTGACAGGTGACTTTTTTGTGAATCATGACTTGGCTTGTGCAGTCTCATTTTGGTTTTAGTTCCATACATGCAACTTCAGAGAAACATCTTTCCCTCTATAGTCTATAAACCTGCCATTTCATAAAGGAAAATAATTGGGAGTATGTGAAAGAAGGGAAATATAAATCTCTCTGAAGACCTTATTTTCAAAGCATGTATCTATTCTGTTCTGTGTTTCATCACTGGTTGAGGAATTATAAATATGGCTTCAAAACAACAAAAATTATGCAGTGTTTATTCACCCTCCTTTTTAATCTTAGCAAAGTTTTAATTACTGTTTCATAATTTTTGCTATCAACATGACACTAAAGAATCTATTTGCTGGTCACTTTCACAGAAGACATGAGAAGAGAGAACCACAGATTCCTATGCACAGTGATGTCATTTCCAAAACCACAAATCTGCTACCTTTACACCCTCAACCAGTTGTATCACTATAGAGGTTTCAACTTTGCCTCCTACTGTCCAAAGCCCATGGATCTAGTTTTAGCAGCCATCTGAAATACATAAAACTGGACAACAGATCTGATATGCATGAAGTTGAAAATTACTCTTTGGAAAAAAAACCCCTGCAAATAGCATTTCTAATCTACTCGCTGTGGCACAGTGAAGTAGAAGCATACTTCAGTGCAGAGCAACTTGTGGTAAATAAGCAGACAATCTGTAAATGCTTTCATTTAATGCAGGTCTAAATATTAAATTGATTTACAAAGTAACTGATAAAGCAGAAATGTAAGTAAGTGAAATAACACATATTGTGCTTATGAACTTATTATTAGATGACTCTATTTAGACAGTATAAATTCCAGGTTTACCCTCTTGCTGTTTACCAGACCACAATTCACAAGAGCAAACTAAAAGTAGAGAAGTGAGTTTCTGTGCTGCTATTTCATATAACAACATGACTTTGTGTGAAAGACAGAAAGATACATCAGCTTACGAGAGAGATAGGATCTTTACATGGATTCAAAATAGCTATAGACAAATCTCACACAAATTTAACTGAGCAACTGCAGACCCTGACAGAAAAACAATGTAAGGAAACTGGTGAACGTAGATGAAAGTGCCAAAATAAAGACGGAAGAATGGGGGGGGGGAATGCAACACTGCAAGGAAACTACTTTTCTTGTAAAAATGGTCATGTTCTATGAACAGATAACTCTAAAAAGACATATGACTTTTTATAAGTGACAGTCAGTTAAATGAAAAATGCAACAATTAATCACTGAATAAGGCAAGTAAAATGCTTTTTCCATAGTCTCTGAAATACCAGAAATTATACTGCATTGAAAGACTTGCAGTTCATCCTGACTAGGACACAAGGGACCATAGACATGAAGACACCAATTAGAAAACTCTTAATGAGCACTCTGAAACTAGAAATGTCTCACCTTTCTTGGTTACTATCACAACAGTTACCAATGATGCTTGCACAAAGTCAGAAGATCATTACCCATTAAAAGCATCCTTCCATCAGAACTTAACGCACATAAATGATGTATGGGACAAACACCTTTGGGCAACAGTGCTGATCTTCTGCCTAGCAGAAATGCAGATCTGCCACTGCAATTCATAACCACCAAGCTCATGAAGAAAACTCTTCAAGAAGAATTCCTAAGGTTTTTGTTAATGAGATAATAGAAACTTTCTGGTTCAACTACAGAACAGATTTAAATATGATTTTTTTTTTAATCTCTCTTCTTTGCTTCCACTTTGTTCCAATTATATGGATTATATTCAGAACTTGGAAAGCATTTTCTTAATTTCTTATTGTCAGCAAGTATACCTGATTTTGCCATTTTCCTGGATGTATCCATTTCTGATCTTTAGCAAACCTCTAATTTTTTCACTATTTTCAATACATGCATTTCTCTTCTTGCTGTAGAACCTTGACAGTACTACATAGTAACTAAACTGAATTAAATATGGGCAAACAATTGGTATGGTATCATTGTGAATTTTCAAGACAGAAATCACAAGTGGAAGAAAACAGGAACCAGTAAGACATGCGAGAACCACACGTGCCTTCCTGCAAACTCACCGGTGTTACAACTGCACATCAAGAACTGCATGGTAAATAACATTGATACTGCCCTCCTTCAGCTCTTATGTATGTCAAATGCTTACACTGGATACAAAAGGACATCTTTTATCTGACAATTTGATGCAAAAATATGCAGCCCCAGTAACTGTTTCAAAAAACCTAGAATGATTAGTTTAACAAAAAACACATACAAGGATGATAAACATGACCAGGAGTGGGTAGGAAAACTAACAAGATTAGTAACTTCTCAGCTTGGTTTTCTATTACATGAGAAATACACAGATGGCAGTTTTATATTTGCTCACAGAAATTACATTAACTATTCGCTCTATAATTATGATAAATGAATATTATAATACTGTGTACATTTTTACACGCAAAAATTAATTCAAAAGTATATAAGCTTCTGAAAAATTACAGTTGAAAAAGACATATGGGGCAGCCTTGTTTAGAATGAGGAGATATGAAAACTGGAAGCAGAAAAAGAGAAGTTTACAAAAAACAGACACATTTGTCTAACATTCACCAGCAAAGAAAACCCCACAAAATTCTAGTCCTGTGCTTTTCTCTCTCAAGACAGAACTTACCAACACTAATTCTATTTAATACATTACTCACAGAAATAAATTTATTCCTTTAAATTCTTCAGTATGCTTGACAGACTTTTGTCTAAGGAATAGCTAATGCATTCAAAGTGTCAAGAAACTAAACCTTAAGTCTCTGTCATGGCCATATGGAAGGAATTGCAGAGCAAATGAAATGACAGCTATGGTTCATGAAACACTAGGATTTCCACGTTTAGTGTTTCATTATTGTTCAGACAACGGCACATTTTCTGTCTCAGTTGTGCTATGACTAGAACAAGACCACGGCATATAGTAGAGATCAAAAGAGGACTTTAAACCTATTCTCATCCAAATGATCCAGGGGAAAACAGAACTGCACAGAATCAGTAACAGCACCTGGGTGGTGGCAGTAATTAGAGCTGCAAGTAGCTCCTGCAGCAATCTGGTATCTCAGGGATGTAAGTGCCTCATGGCAATGCTCCATACTTCTGAATGCTCTCCACAGCAGAGGCGGAGATGAGGACAGTATTCAAAGCCAACTCAAACTTCAGAGCAGCCTTGATAAAACTGAATCTCGCTATCCCCCAAATGAAAACAAATTAACTTATTCTGACTTCATCCTTTGGAAGGCAAGCAGCAAAACTCAGTTCTGCAGTAGGCATAGGGCAGTTCAAGGGCACAGAGCCAGGCTGACATGGGTCACAAGGCACGAGGGCAGAAAAATCTCCCTTTTTCTCTCCTCTCCAACCACATTCCCCTCAGTTGTCATTCTCTTCTCTCTTGCATCCACTGTTTACTTTGGGTTATCCCCACCATGTCCACTTGTAGAGACTTAAGACCTTCTGTGCCTTAGGTAGGCTGCTTGTAGTCATATCTTTGCCTCCTCTCTGTAGAAATTGCTCTCTCTGCTCTACACAGGCAGACCCTACACAAGGTCCAGCATGGTCTTCCTATAAGGAAAGGGCCCCTATCCTGCTGCAGAACTGGGAAACAAGTTGGGGCACAGTAAAGAAAGAAGCAGAACACTCCTGAAGAGCTGTTTCCTCATTTAGTTTTTCTGCAGTTCTAAGAAAGCATGTAAGTGACTGTAAGGCAGTAAGTAAAAGAAGTGAGATTAGGTATTTATAAACTGAGAGTAATCAGTGTTGGGGGGAGAAGAATGAACAGGGACAGAGCTGAGAGTCATCTGTCCTTCCTAGTAGCAGTCCTCACACACGCTGAACCCTTCTTCCTGATGGCCATGAGAGTAGGCAGAAAGCAGGAGCTGCAGATGGGCAGTGCAGATGTTTGGAGCATCAGCCCTCACAGGCAGGCAATGGGCCCACAGCTACCTCCACCTTCCTGCTGATGCAGGCAACTGCTCATTGTGCCTGTACTTCGACATCCAGCAGTATAGCTCTACTCAACACAAGTGTTTTGCTTTTACTGAAAGGCCCCAAACAGATTTCAGATCCATTACATTATCCATTACAAAATATCTTACCTCAGCTCAAATGTCAGCTCAGAAGTTGGGCTGGATCCACAAGCAGCCCCTTTCCCCCACCCTAAGCACTGTCACGTCTGTTATATGAAATCAGACTGTTTCACTCAGTCCCAATTACAATGGACAATATTAAGTTACAGTACAAGAAAAAAAAAAGTACATAATTTATTAATGATGGAAATCAAGGTCTGACATTATGCAATTATGATGTTGCTTTGTCCAGAGTCTGTGAAGGAGAACAACCATGTCAGTGAAGGGAAACATTCACTGCAAAATATCCAGACAGCATTCCCAACAGCTCCAGCCTTTGTGAAGCAGTCACCTGACTCCTCCTGGCCTGGAGAAGCTAGCTGCCTTACTGCTTTTGTTAAGACAATAAATAGATTTTCTACTGTGACATAAACCCATTGAGAGGACAAGTATATTGTTTCACTGATTCCTCCTGTTAAATACCATGTTACTGCAATCTAACTTGTGTCTCCGTTTAAGGCTCAGGGCAACCCCCCACGGAGCACAATTTGTTCCACCCCTCTTCCCCCTCCCTGGGGAGGAAGAAAGGCCTCACACAAAGTTGGAAAGTTTTAACAAGGAGTAACAAAAGGGATATCAAAGGAAGGGAAATATACAGAGTTAACAAGGGAAGGTATATATACAAATATATACAATACCGATCCTCGGATGTTGTTGGATTCCTCCTGAGCCACGTGGAGTTGTAGCAGCCACAGAGACATCCGGAGCCAGCAGCAATCCCAGCGAGGAGGGGGCGAGTGGAAGTTCCTGTGTCCTTTTATAGAGTGTGGCAGGAAGGGGAGTGGAATAGCCACTCCACCTGTCCCTCCCCTTCCCCAAACCTTAAACCACAACACTTGGACCTTCATTACTTAAAAAACCCCCATGTGTACCTAAGAACAATCACAAGCACTTGGTCTTACAAATGTGGCTCCTACTTCAAATGTCTCTTAACTAATTTTATGTAACCTTTAGCCATTTGTTCACTGAAAAAGCTGTCTCTTCACTAACACAAGTATTACTGGTATCAGTACCTACCTAAACCAGACTACAGCCTGTTCAAGAACCATTCACCATGCAGTTTGTCTTTCCCACCAATACTACATAATAATCAAGGATATTCCCTCTCCCACACTCTTGTGCAGTATGGGCCTCCACTACTCATAAAGTGGCACACTGGAATTACATTAAAAAGCATGCATAGAGCTCAGGAGTATTCTTTCTAAAGATGGCCTTTGAGAAGTGTATGTCATATTTCTTTGGGTTTAGAGGAAGAGGTAGTAAAACAATTTATACTGCAACCCAGTCAGACCATTTTGTGATTCTTACAACATGGGAAGCTCGGGGGAGGTTTCTATGGAGCTGTCACTGTTGAATGAAAGAGTAGCTGACATATAAGAGTAAGTAGTTTTCCGATTTTTTCAACTCTCTTTAAACCAATCTTTCCCAAACACATGGTTCATAAAATCCCATAGGAATTTCTCTGTCATTTCCTGAAAAATAACTTACTTGGCTTTACAAGCTAAAAAGCCTCTCCCTTGCCAGTGAAACACTGACTATGGAAATCTCATTTGCAACCAAACCAAGAAGCTACGAGATCTGACTTGCTTTTGCTTTTGATATTTTTCTTTATTAGCCCTGCAAAGCACAACTGCTACACAGATGACACCCTTTTAAAACCCCACTGTCATCACGGCTAACTATCTGGCTAACTTCCTTAGAATCAACCTTAAGGAAAAATGTGCTGATCTTTTACTGAAAAAGGAAAAAGTTTCTAACACATACTAATGCCCACAGTTACACAGACAAAAGAATTAGCCTGCTCTGCTCTATTTGTCCATCTGGAGCATCTCAATGTCTCTTATCAGAAGTTTGCTACTAATAGAAATGTCAAAATCCTTTGGAGAGTCTATAAAGAGTCCTCTCACTTTCCAAGGCAGGACACAACTCCTAACCACAATGAAAGTGCCTCCATATTGCAGCACACTAGCTGCAAGAGACTCCTTTTTGCAAGAAGCTAGACACAAGAGTAAGTTGTTTTTTTTTAGAAACTTTAAGTCTGTGTGACTTTATCTGCACCTGTATTTGCTGCCTGGAGAACACCTAGGCCACCTGAGACCTGTGAAGCACAGATGTTTTGTTTATAAATAAAAATGCCAAATGGTTTCAAAGAACTCATTTAAAAAGTATACACATAGCAGGGTGATAAAGCATAGTGTAATGCTTTTGAAGTGTATCAAAAGAGCTGGCTTTGTACTGTCTCATATTCCTCTGCTAGTGACTAAACACATATGAACATGAAACATAATAGTACTTAATCAAGCTACAGTACACACAAGCTACTAGAAATCAGTTCCACATTCCTCATAGTGAGTAAATACCAGGGGAAAGAAATACTGTATATTCACCTTGATTATTTTCTTATTAGGGTCTTTGCAGTAATCCATCTGAGGAGATTCTGTTCTCTTTATCTGTCAACACAAGTAGTTCATCCAAATAATTTTTCAAGCGCAGTAGTCAAAGTAGGCAAAAGAGGTTGCTTTTCTAAATGTCTGTGTAGCTTAGCAAAGATCATTCATGTATTATGTTTAAATATTGTGATTAGCCTGTCCTCAGCCCCAAAACAGAGGATTCAAATGTTATTTGCTAGCAACAAAGATGAGCAGTCAGGATGCATGCAGCATTTTCAGGCACTTCCTTTCAAGGAGTTAACTCATCCAAACTTTCACTAAATTAGCAGTGGTCTGCCTTCCAAAATGGGAACCTAATTACCTCTGTTATTGCCTGTTATTCTTACATGCAACTGACAGCACTATTACAAACACTGGCACTCAGTTCTGAAGAGTCACCATATCAATTTACCAAATAATACCATCCTGCTCACCAAAGGTTTTCCTTACAAGGTCAACCTCTTTTGAACAATAATTCCATGTGGGATGAAAAAATAAGTTCAAATACTTATAAGGTAGTTTCATTTCTTACTGGATTAAGCCCGTAGTGACTGAGACAAGACCTGAAACAAGTTACCAGGATGAGTTATCAATACATCCAGCTGCAGAAAACCAGATGCTTCTTCATGTGCAAGGACGGTGGAGAGAATGGAAGCAACAAACTCAGCACAACTACTGAAGAAAATGGAAGAACAGATATCACAAACAGGGCCCCCAAAAATTAAAATATTGTGCCCAAATGAAGATTTAATTTTTAAGCTTCTGAATTTTTATGCTGTGATTAATAGAGCCTTTATGTTATAGTTGGCTTGGTGGCCACAGTGAATGCAGATATTCCTGAGCCAGATTTAAACTAGTTCAGGTACTGCTGGCAGCATAACAGTAGCAGCAACATAAGCGGCACAAGCTGCAAAACTTGTGGCAAACTCCGGACAAAGCTCAGTGCCAAGATGGCCAGCCTGGCTCTATCCTGGCTATGTCTGTGGGAGCTGCACTCAGCGAGGTGCAGGCATCCCACAAAAGGGAGTAGGTTGAGTGTGAAGTTCAGAGGGATGCAGCATTCAGATTTGACTTGAACACAAGGGAAGAGTGCCGGGAAAACAGAAAAATATTTCCTAATTTGCTTTCCTTAAAGGTTATAGTATAAAACACAGCAAGTAGCTAAATTGCAGACACTTCAGGCAGAACTGTATAGGCATTAATGGAAGAGCTAAGGCAGCACAGACTTTGACTCAAATACCCATGTCTAAGAAAAAGCAATATCTAAAACTGCTTATGGAGACTACATCCAGTGCAATTATGTCAATGTATGTATAGGTTCAAAGACAGTGGAACAAACCAATATCCAGGACATATAATTAAAGTATTCTATTAGCAATTTTGTGATACAAGATTGAATAACCTATCAGAGAACACTGGTTGTACAATTAAATATTTATCATTTCAAAGACAATGAAAATTGATTCAGTGAGAATTATGTTAATTTGCAACTGGCCTCTCAATCACTTGGAAGATAGTGAGGCAAACATCAAGTAATTACATGCCTGCACATGTATTCAGCCAGATAAAGTAATAAGTATCCAACACATTTCAGAAAGATTTTAAATAAGTTATAAATTGAGTCTGACACTGGAAACTTGGAAATAAAAGTGTGCATACTGCAAACAAAGTGACAGGCAATGGATGATTGAAAATCGTGCTAAATGTTTAATTGCTGACTGTCGTTTGAACTGATGATAACGCATTGAGCCAATCTCTTCAAATGTTAACTAGAAGCATCAGAGTCAAAAGTATCATTCACTGGTCTAAAAATCTGTGACTATATTTTCCTCAAAGAAGAAAAATACTAAAGACACAGCCAAGCACAGATTATTAAAGAACTAACTTGGCTCGAACACTTCAACAATAAAAGTCAGTAGATTCCTAAACACAGCACTATGAGGAAGCAATATCCACATACTCATTTTTATCTGAAATTAGAGAGTCACATTTCATGTGATGATTCTTGGGTGTAAAATAAATCTTCATTTACTGTACTAGAAAATTCTGAGTGTTCATCACCTGCAGCTACCAACCAAATCTCCTATTTAAATACATACAGACCTAAACCCCTAAATTCAGTTGGACAAATTCAAAATTATTATCAAGAAAAAAACAGTAACGATAAAAAGTCATTACAGATACAATGTGATACTGTCACAGGTATCATTCCCTTCCTCATTCTGAGGCTTCAGATTTTCTTTTTGCCTTATTATGAATTTAGTCAACACTTTACTCCCCTATGCAAACCTCACTGAATCTTGGCATTTTCCTGGTTCTCACCTTTTCTACCAAATAGAAAAAATTCTGCCATTTCTATTCACACAAAACACTGCCATAAATAAATTCAAATACTTCTTTTGTTACAAAGGTCATATTATTTTACGTGTCCTCCCTGCAGAAGAAATGTAAACTTTGCTTAGTTTACTTTAAGTTCTTAGTTGCAGCATAAGTTGATTCTTCTGTGTATTTACAGAAGTGTCACTTCTCTATTTATAGGGCAGAGAAAATGCAACTTACCTTACACTGTTATGTGTATGAGGTGTATCTTATCTCCAACTGCCTCAGCAAGCAACTGCTCATCTTTCTGTACAGTCTCTGTCTCTACTTACCTCTTCTTTCACTCACACATCTCTTTCACAGGTAAGAAATCTGAAGGCTTACGAAAAAGATATTTACCTTGCATCAGCTGATTCCTCACCAGCCTGTTTCATGCTGCAGCTTACACACACTATGGCTATTTTTAATTAACATCTCAATAACATCTGAAGAGAACCTGAGATGGAGTTAATTTAATAAAATACATTATAAGAGTTAATGGCAGTGATGGGAGTAATTAGAATAATCTAATATTTTCCATTACAAGACTATTCTCAGTTACCTTAGTTTTGCCAACCTTTAATTTTTTGGACTTAGATTTTCCATACCAGGTATGTGATTCAGACAGAAAATATTTTTAGAAAGTTACAGCCAAGACAGTCCAAACACATACTTAAAGAATGTCAAATTCTTTACCCATGCCAAAAAAACCCCCCAAACCCAATCCAAAACAAAACAAAACCATTTCATACAAATTCCCCCAAGATATGGGCAAGAAAACCAGGAAGACAGCTGGGAGGCAAATTTGGCCAAACTTTGCACAGAGTGTGTGCATAATGCATGTTTTCCAATGACATCAGCACTGCTGGCACTCTTATTTTTACAGTGTGCCCATACTGACTGGAAGTTTATGGCATCTCCACAAAGTCAGGGTAAATTCTAGGCCTACTTTTCTGCAGGTCAGGAGCAGCTATGATGTTAGGGAGCAGAAAAAAGACTGGAGGATGTTTTGAAGTTTTTGTAACAAAGAGGTGCTAGACAAGAATCTATGCTATGGCACAGGGGAACAACACCTGATAAGATCATACTGTATTACCATTAAAATAAGTAGGCCAAGGAGGAGCAGGAGAAGGGGCTTTTAGTCTGAAGTACTCCAGTTCCTGTAACCTTGAAGGGAACACATGATTTCATAATGTATGAATCAGAAACATATGTCACTGCATTTGCTTGCTGTTGAAAATCCACTGGTAACACATGGTATCCCTCTCCCTCCCTTCACTGCTGGTGGGGCAGCTAGATGATAAAAACTCCAGCGCCTCTTAATCTAGAGGTCTGTACTAGGGACCTAAAAGCTCCAGGTCCACTGGTCATACATCTGGAGCAGTACCTGTCCAAATGTTATATTCTGTTCCCTTTATTCCCAGTTGGCTGCTTAGGGATAAAAAGGGGAAAACACTAAGAAACAATGGTTGTGAATTTAAGCACTTGTAGCATTATTTAAGCTTTTCACACAATGCAACCCAGAGTCCTTGCACTAAGTTACTTGCAGCAGTCAGTCACATGCTCCTTTTCCCCACTGAGTGTCCACTTAGCTAAGCATGAGGGACTGACAGTGTTATGGAAACAAACAAACAAAGGACAACTTATTTCATGTCTTTTCCTAGGAAAACCTACTTTGAGCATCCTACTTGGGCATGATGCAACAAAAAACCTGAAAACCCTACCATCAAATCTGACAAGTACATACACACTCTCTCCTAAAATTAGCTTCTTTATGCACTGCCAGCGCTGGCATCTAGCTGATTTAACATGAGAAGTTGTATTGCTGCAGGGACCACTGTTGTTCTACACACAGAGCCAACATTTCTCAACTCCTCCTTCCAGGGTATATTAAAGAGGTGGAGGAGGAAATAGAAGAGATATTCCACAAAATGCAGTATTGATTTTTCTACCTGAGGAAAGAGACTCTTTAGTGAAAAATATCTCTTTGCTCCTCTACTTCATAAGAGAAGAAAAGTCTCAAAAAATACATTAACCTGTAAAACCATGAACCACTGCAGAGTTTTTCTTTAGCTAGTGGTTCTGGCATACATTGATGCTACGTATCTGAAAAATCATTAAGTAGTACTCCAGGTATTTTTGACATATATAAAAGGAAAAAAGTTATTTTTCCGCAAAACTTCTTAATCACTGCAATTACTAACAAATCCCAAGTGAAACCAAGGGAGGATTTTTAAGTAGACAAAACTACTCTTAATTATTCTTTAAGACTACAGAAAATAGAGCACACCAATTCATTAAAATGTGTAGGTAAAAAGCAACTAGTGATAAAAGGGTGGCATTTTCTTATTCATGTATTACATGTTAGCTTTGTAAGATCTTGACCATTAATTCTACATTAAATTGTAATGCTCTACTAAAACTGGACATAACATTTCTGACATTAAAGACTGATAGGATTTGTAATGATCTTAAAGGAAGATATGAAGTATTACTGTAATTTACAGTGAGAAGATAATAGTTATAAAATAATTTAGAAAAAAATCCTTAGGACTTTTATGCTTTTGGATAGTTGCTGTTTCCTTTGGTTTCAAAACTCTTCCCCCAAGATGTGTCACCATATCAATCTGCAAAACAAACAGCTTGTAAAATTGTACCCATCAGGAATAGAAACTAATATTGTAAAATGTATAATCCTATTCCCAGATCTTTCTTTGCACTGAAAATGTTTTCTATCAAATCTCCTTCTACCTATTTTTTCAAAAGAGTCAATGGAAAACTACTGCATGCAAAGCTCACACAATTTTTCTAGAAAAGTAAGACTATCACCAGATCTAGTGCCAAATCTGGCCTATTTATAGTTTCATCAGAAAGTCTACATTAGATAAACACTGGAACTGGGGCCCATAGAGGTAGTATAGAAAGCTGAAACACGATAGGACAAGACCCTGCACAATCTGATCTGTTTGCCTTGCTTTGAACAGGGGTGGGGTGAAGGGTGCCTGGACCTCCATGGGGCTCTGCCAACTCTAAGATTCCATGAAAGTTTCTTCCAAGTCAGGAGGAAAAGTAAAAAGACCAAAAAAAAAAATTGCTTCCTTTTCTGTGCTCATTTACTGAATGATAGTTAGAAGATCCAGTTATACATTTGTGACTTTGTCACAAATTTGCACATTTTTGTGCTATCAAGAAGCAATTTGCCTTTCAGCTTTGCAAAGCACTTACCTTGAAAAGTTAAACTTATTCTGATTTATCAAATGGTATCCTGAATTTGTTGTTTCTGTGAAGAACCTGTTGCAATATTTTGATGAAGGTGGGTGGGATGGGAGACAACAGATATTCCATTAGCTTTGCACTATTTCTCTTCTTAAGAGCCTTTCATCTTTCCAACCAGGTACAGGAGAAACAGTCAGGTCCAAAAGTCACTGTCCAAACAGTAATTTATTCACAGTTGACAAAATCCTTCCTAAATTATGAATAATGCTGGCTTGCACCAACTCCAGAGAGCCAGGAGCGAATTTTATGCATGCCTCACTTCTGTGGTTTTCTCCATTTCCTCTGTGACTCTGGAAGTGCTTTCTTACACATTCACTATTTCCATTCCAAACAAGGACAACAGTAGGTTTTATAGGTTCCACAAACAAGAGTGAAATTTCTCAGATTGCTGGTGATCTAAGTGACATCTTCATTGTGATCCCTGAACAGAATAGTGTGCTGCCTCATCAACAGTTCGAAAGCTAACTAGCAACAGCTGGTGCCCTCCATATGTCATAAAAATTGCTGGATTAGTGAAGAACATTATCAGATTACCAACATGTGTTAATCATGCATTTAAGATTACATACTGATTAATATATGTATATAAGACAACAAAAGTTACTATTTAAATTCTTAGTATCTTATGTGATTAGGATTTAACATGAAGCTTCTAGTAAGAGAAGATCAATACTTTTCTGTGTTCAGGAACCTTCACCAGCACATGTTCAATGAAATGTACTGAAAATTCAGCAGCAATTTAAAGTAAAATGAATTTAATATCCAATAAATAAACAGTATAAATTTACATAAGCAAAACATTTTTTTCCATGTTTATTGAAATTGGTCCGCAGTGTCATAAAATCACAGGATCTATGTTCTACTGATGCATACCAATCCAAATCTCACAAAGACTCAGTCAAGACACATGCCCAATTTTGTATGTCCTAAAAAGCAGCAGAAGAAAGCATTATGCTGTTAAAGCAAACTGTTATTAAATGTGTAGCATGTAAGTGGGACTATACTGTTGGGTAAAAATAAAGGTTTAAAAAAATGTTTAAGATATAAAAATAATCTTTGCTAGACACAGTGGCTTTTTAGCAGGTAACTGAAACAAAGCCTAATCTCAAAACACTGCAGAAGACACAAAAATACCCTAATGAACTTTATCAACAAAATAGCTCGGTTATGACATGACAATGGAAAGTATGCAGAGACAGAACAGTAAATACACCTGGTTTAAAATACAAGTCTTGTAAGCACAAACCTTTATGTTTAGCCAACAATACATAACTGCAATATGATCTATTTACACTGAAAGACCTGTATACATCTTAGTTATTTGCTTTTTGTTGTGGTTTTTTTTGCTTACTTATTTTAAGGTACCACAAAGCATCCATTTATTAATGAACACACTGCATTTAGTGAATAAATAAATACATACATAGCCTGCTTGTGATAAGAGGCATTTAAAATATTTAACATATCAGGAATACAAGTCTGAAAATAGTTTTCATGTTTTTGCTGCTTCTTAAAATGGGAATTCAAATGCCTTCAATTTTTTGTGAAAAGTCCCAGTAATGATTAAACAAGGACCCAATACCTTTTCTCTTTTACTCCCTTCACACAAGTTGGTTTAGTGCTGTCATGTCAACCTCAGCAAGCATTCTTCCACAGATTATGTTCCAGTCTAAAATAACAACTTAAAATGTTTCCTATCTCCCTCACCTCCCATTTCAAGCTACTTTAATCAGTGAAAAGTTGTAGTTTCTAGAATTTTTGTTAATGCGAATTAAAAAGAGGGTCTCTGACTGAAAAAAACCTCAAGTGACTTGCTTCCAAATCAGATTTGTACTGTTGCCTCTCAAGACACTTATTTACGTGAAATCTCTTATAGTTTCTCTGCCTGTATAAAATGCAGATGCCACTGCACATCAGGCCTGTGTTTGCCTC
The DNA here is from genome assembly GCA_013401335.1 of Brachypteracias leptosomus. Classification (NCBI taxonomy): domain Eukaryota; kingdom Metazoa; phylum Chordata; class Aves; order Coraciiformes; family Brachypteraciidae; genus Brachypteracias; species Brachypteracias leptosomus. The sequence goes on from VYZX01012706.1 coordinate 129,471, forward strand.
TTTGCACAGACAGTCCAAAACAGTTTTCCTGATCTGTTTCAACTTGAAATGTTGTCAATATATGGATTGTCTTGCTTTCTAATTCAGTGAAAAATCTAGTTTTCCATTAGTCTCTGCCTCTCTAATTTTCGATACAGCTTTACTAAATGTAATTATTAAAGGCAGATTCAAGAAAGCAATTACTGAGCTACTGGTTTGTATCTCTGAAGTCTTAATAAGGTGCAAGAAGTGACAGAAACACTGCAAAATCTGTAAATAAAAAACCCCTAAATATGGCTATGTGTTTGCTTTAATATATGCAGTACACAGAGAGAAAGCCAGAATGGTATGGAAAATTGCTATGGTCAGTACATGTTTGGAGTGACCACATAACTCCTTGTTATCACAAATGAGTTTTAATCTTTATATCACTGTGCAGTGTATTAGGATTGCAAGTGTATTTCAGAACTGTTGCAGAAATAGCTCTAGAAAGAATATTTTAAATATTGTGTCAAGAGTGGGACTGTGAACAATAGGAACCTGGCAATTTACCTTCTTCACTAGTGGACTTTCAATGTATTTGCAGTATATGGATGGGTTATACTGGACTATGAGATACCCAATCTCATTTGCCAGTATTAGTACCCAAGTATTCAAAGAAAAGCAAAGGTTATTTTGTAAAAAAAAATTAAAATAATTGGTAGAAAATAGGCAGCAGATTGCTTTAAACCGAAAAAGTGTCCTAGAAAGCACTGCAGAGCCCTCCTGCTAGCTTCTAGAGAATTTTAATAACCATTTTCAAGATACTTGAGTTCAGAAACAGAAGATTGCAGCTAGAATACTTCCCTTCCGTGTAATAATTTTTTTCACCCCACAAGTCAATTACTGCTCTTTCTCCCCTGCGAAACAGTGGGCAATATCCTGGCCACAATGAAGTCAGTAACAAAAGTCCCACTTAACAGCTACACCTTGACACCACTGTTTATGTGACAATTTTTCTACAACACCAGCATTACTCTAAAGTAATTTTGGTCATTTATGTATCAGAAAGAGTGACAGTTTCTCATTTTCAAGGCAAAAACACTGGTTCTGACTGAGTTCATAAGACGTTCCTTGTATCCAACACAAAAGTAAGTTGCACCAAACAACAATATAGGTGGAGGCAAGACCTGATGTCTGAGAAAATTGGGAATACAGTTCATTTAGAGTGATTTTTTTTGTCTTTTCTTAACCAAGATTCATATCCCTCTCAAGAAACTTGGTCTAAGTTTTTCAACTGAGGACAACTATTTTTGGAAAGCCCTGTGGGAAACATCTTAGAGACACAGAGGTGACAATAACCTGAGTGCCCAAACTGAGGACCCCAGATGTCAATGGGAATGTGACTCTTGCTCTGAGATCAGGCCTTGCAGCTAAGACATCTCGGTACACATGGACAGTATGGTGAGTGACCAGTGGAGTCAAGTCTCTAATAGGTAAGCACTGGCCCAAAGCCTGCTGTAGCAGAAGCACAGCACTGAGTCGGAGGGTTCTCAAGCTTTTCTACATATAAATCACACTTCAGTGTAATGGATAAGAACTCTAAAGCATTATAATATTATTAACGTAGCANCGTAGCAAAGACTCAACTGTATATGACGATAGGTAGCTTCATGCCTGTATACACATGCATGTACCACCACACAAAGATACACCCCTATCTTCTCAGCAGTTTTGCCAGTGGCCAGGAGGGTAGGGTGGAGGACAAACTTATCAGGGAGATTGCTATTACTAGTAGGCTGGAGTAGAAATCTCTCTGTT